>JAGHKM010000111.1:0-36045 GCA_019097785.1 Fraxinus excelsior
TAACAACCATAATTTCAACAATTGAAATATAGAGACGTCGTTTCCTATAATATGTCTCATACATATAATATTAGGAATGCGACAATGCTCCCACTATCTTCTTTTAAATACACAATTCATTTTTGATAAAATCAAACATTTTGACTTTTATATCAAATCGAATATTTCAGCTCCAAAAGGCTTATTTTAATCCATATTGAACTTTTCTTGTAAACTTATTTACAACATATGAGTTCTAATCCATTAGACGGGTTGACCAAGGTCCAAACCTTGGCAACATTAAGTTCATATCGGATATTATAGCCTTATGTCATCTCATCGAGTCAACACTTGACTTTGCTTATGCATAATTAGTAGGTTCATCATCCTCGATTAGTAATGCTAGATTAATAATCATGGATTCTTACCTTCCAGAAGGTCGAATGATCCTACAAGATTTACATGGAGCTGTCGTGTCCTCAGGAGTCTCCACTTCCTGATCAAGAGTATGTCCCTCAACACTTTGGGATCAGACTCATGTTATCTACTTGGTTAACTATTTCTGTGAATCCTTGAACTCTTTCAAGATTTACTCTACTCTCACTGTCCTCTCCTAGAACAAACATTTTCTCTAGGAGTATGACATGTCTTGAGATGAACTCATTCTTCTCAATGAGATTATAGAATTGATATCCAATTGTCTCTTGAATATCCCACAAATATATGTTTATCGAATTTAGTTTCAAACTTATCCGATTCAATGCGCTTCACATAAGCGTCACAGCCCCAATATTTCATATGAGAAAAGTGGGGCATTCTGTCTTTCCATAACTCGTATGGAGTTTTGTTAACTGATTTAGATAGGACACGATTAGTGCTTGGCACGTGGCAATCAGTGCATGATCTCAAAACGATTTTGAAGCATTTGCATGGCTTGTCCTTATTGCACTATATTTAATAGTACATGATTCCTCATTGCAAATACATCATGATGTTGCAATGCATGTAGAGGAATCCACTACGAGAGAATCACATTCTCTTATAGATAATCTAAAATTCTATATTTTAGATATTCTCCACATCGATCAAATCTTAGTGTGAGAATTTATTTACCTATTTGTTTCTCAATTTCTAGTTTGAATCCCTTGAACATTTCAAAAGTTTCATACTTGAATTTAATCAAATATACATGACCATTTCTGAAATAGCCGTCTAGTAAATGTGATGAGATAAGAGAAACTTTATCTAGCATTGATTGATATGTGTCCACATACATCACTATGTATTAGACTCAGTAATTATGCAGATCTTTCTCCTTTTCAAGTAAAAGGAGATATGGTCATTATGCCTAACAGCATATTTTGTATTTGTCAAATGATTCAAAATCATTTGACCCAAATGTACATCTCCATGTAAATTTGGAATTACATTTTCATTTATATGACCAAATCTGTAATGCCAGATATAGGTGTTATTTAGATTATCATTTTTATGCCTTTCGGTATCTATACTCATTATAGAATACTCAATGTTTAGAATATAAATGTTATTTTGTAATTTACCATAACCATTAAGATCTTATCAAGATAAAAGGAACAACAATTGTCCTTAAAGTTAAAATAATTTATGTCCAAACATGAAATTTATTTAATGCTCTTGGTAATGGAAAAAACAAAACAATATTTCTCTAATTCTAATATTGAGCCAAGGCAAAGGCAAGAAATAGCTCCTACAGGTAATGCGGCAACCTTTGCTCATTTTCAACGTACAGATCAACTTCTCCCTTTTTGCAGTGATCTACTTCTGCTTAGTTTCTGGATATTTATACAAATATGAGATCCATATCTAGTATCCAATACCCGTGAAACTAATGAAATAGATATTAGCCTTACAATTTTCTTTCGAATGACCTATCATTCCAAAATGATAATAATGGTCATTAGATTTGGTATTGTCCTTATTTGCTTTAACTGTCTTAGTCATCTTAGATGTTTTCTTAAAACATCATTTAGACTTCACTGGATGAATCTATGACTAACATTTGCCCATTATAAACATAGATATCGGGCTTAACAGTCTTAAGCATGTTCAACAACTCAATAAGTGTGCATTCGAATTTATCCATGTTAAATTCATAATTAGTCATGAATAACCTACTGGCAAAGATTGTAGAACCAAGTCATACTTAGTTCATTGTTCATGATTGAACTCAATTGAGACAATTTCTCAAAGTAGTCAACGTCTTCAGTATATCAGAACTGGCTGGAGACTCTTTTGCCATTATACACTAGTATAGTTGCTAGGAAATCTCATATCTTTCCACACGTGATTATTTATCATTCAACACTTTGAGATGAAAATCATATGTTAGCATCTATACTCTTATGTTGCTTTTGTAACTCAGGTGACATAGTCTCAAACATCACACATGTTGTAGTACTATCGTCATCATTGTGTTCATTATAGCAGCCACCTCTTCCTTTATCGAGTCATCAACGAGTGTCTCTGGAAAGGGCTACTCAAGGACATAATCAATTATCATGCATGAGAACAATTCTCAGATTGCGGTGTCAATCAAGAAATTTTGGTTTGGTTGTTGGCATACAGTATGCCGCTCAAATACATATGGTTACTCAAGATTCAATAAATGTAAAAGACGAAAAGTAAAAGAATAATATATAAAATGCATCAATTAATTTAATATGGTCTTTTATTAAATTAATTTCGCTCCCACTATTTAACTCAAATTTATGACCCTCTCACATAAATTTATGGAATCCATACTTGATTCCCAGTGGGCTGAGATCCCATTTATTATATTAAAACCTTGAGTGTACTCAACAAATCTTAATAAAACATTTGGGTAGATACTATTATCAATTGTATCCATACAACTCCCAGATCATTAAGCTGACAACTCCTTGTCTTCACACATCTTAGTGTTAGCTTAACATGCCTCCAAAATTCATCTCCTCGAGTGTACTCAACAAAAGATAAATTTTAGTTAAGTCAAACACATCATTCAGAAATATCTAATATTTCATAGTGTTAAACATATCCCCAATAGACCAGCCTTGAGTGTACTCAACAAGCTGAGATCGATTTCGGACTCTCATTTTTCACTATAATGATGGAAGGCTAATATAAATATGACTTAATATTTTAACATGCCTCTAAAATTCATCTCCTTGAGTGTACTCAACATTGAGTATTCTTAATGGTTATGGTAAATTACAAAATGATATTTATATTCTAAACATTGAGTATTCTATAATGAGTATAGATATTGAAAAGCATGAAAATGATAATCTGAATAACACCTATATCTGGCATTACAGATTTGGTCATATAAATGAAAATGAAATTCCAAACTTACATGGAGATGTACACTTGGGTCAAATGATTTTGAATCATTTGACAAATGCAAAATATGTCTGTTAGGCATAATGACCATATCTCCTTTTACTTGAAAAGGAGAAAGATCTGCATAATTTCTGAGTCTAATACATAGTGATGTATGTGGACACATATCAATCAATGCTAGATAAAGTTTCTCTTATCTCATCACATTTACTAGACGGCTATTTCAGAAATGGTCATGTATATTTGATTAAATTCAAGTATGAAACTTTTGAAATGTTCAAAGGATTCAAACTAGAAATTGAGAAACAAATATGTAAATAAACTCTCACACTAAGATTTGATCGAAGTGGAGAATATCTAAAATATAGAATTTTAGATTATCTAAAAGAGAATGTGATTCTCTCGCAGTGGATTCCTCTACATGCATTGCAACATAATGGTGTATTTGCAATGAGGAATCATGTACTATTAGATATAGTGCAATAAGGACAAGCCATGCAAATGCTTCAAAATCATTTTGAGATCATGCACTGATTGCCACGTGCCACGTACTAATCGTGTCCCGTCTAAATCGGTTAACAAAACTCCATACGAGTTATGGAAAGACAGAATGCCCTACTTTTCTCATATGAAAGATTGGGGCTGTGACGCTTATGTGAAGCGCACTGAATAGGATAAGTTTGAAACTAAATTCGACAAATATATATTTGTGGGATATTCAAGAGACAATTGGATATCAATTCTATAATCTCATTGAGAAGAAGGAGTTCATCTCAAGACATGTCATACTCCTAGAGAAAATTTTTGTTCTAGGAGAGGACAGTAGAAGTAGAGTAAATCTTGAAAGAGTTCAAGGATTCACAGATATAGTTAACCAAGTAGATAACCTGAGTCTGATCCCAAAGTGTTGAGGGACATACTCTTGATCAGGAAGTTGAGACTCCTGAGGACACGACAGCTCCATGTAAATCGTATAGGATCATTCGACCTTCTGGAAGGTAAGAATTCATGATTACTAATCTAGCATTACTAATCAAGGATGATGAACCTACTGATTATGCATAAGCAAAGTCAAGTGTTGACTCGTTGACATGACATAAGGCTATAATATCTGATATGAACTTAATGTTGCCAAGGTTTGGACCTTGGTTAACTCGCCTAATGGATTAGAACCCATAGGTTGTAAATGAGTTTACAAGAAAAGTTCAATATGGATTAAAATAAACCTTTTGGAGCTGAAATATTCGATTTGATATAAAAGTCAAAATGTTTGATTTTATCAAAAATGAATTGTGTGTTTAAAAGAAGATAGTGGGAGCAATGTCGTATTCCTAATATTATATGTATGAAACATATTAACAGGAAACGACGCCTTTATATTTCAACTATTGAAATTATGGTTGTTAAATAACTTCTTCATAATAGATATGTGAGAAATAGCTTGATCTATAGAGATAGATCTATAAGATTGCTTAACTCATCCGATCTATATAGATAAAATCTTAAGAAGATTTTATATAGAGAAAATGAACTGGGAGTTCATGGATACATTGATGCTAACTTCTAGTTGGACTAGAATGATAGCATATTTCAATTATGATATTGGGTTACTCTTAAGAGATATGTTGGAAAGGTTCCAAATCGAAAATCATCGTTGATTCAATAATAGAAGCCTTATACATCACTGCTTTAGAAAACAACAAAAGTTGTTGTCTGGGTCAAAGTGTTTATTAATGAACTTGGAGTAGTTCCTAACATTGTTGATCACATGCTTCTGTATTGTGATAATAGTGGAGCCATCATGCAAACGAGGGAACTAAGGTCTCATCATTGATCCAAACATGTGTTAAGGTAGTATTATCTCATTGGAAAGATAATACAATGAAATGACGTAAAGAAAGAACGAATTCCCACAAGTTATTAAATTGCAGATCCATTGACAAAGAGTTGTCGCAGCATAAACATGATTGTCATGTGAGCTCTTATGGTATAAGATACATAAGGGATTGGATCTAGTGCAAATGGGAGTTTGTAAGTGTTATGCCCTAGGTCCAATCAACTTTGGATATAAGCACTTTTAATGTATATATAACCGATGCATATTTATGGCAAGATTTATTATTGAATTAATATTCTAATTAATTAAATAATAGAATCCGTAGATTCAAGTTTTGGTGATTTGTTAATCACAAAGAGTTGTGATTGTGAGATATAAATTATATATGACTGAATCTTAAATCGTCTGTGGTCGTATGTAATAACGAGATACGGATATCGTTATTACGGATAGACCATCACGTGTGGCATTTCTTACTTGTGAAGTAAGTAGTTGATCTTACAAGCTAAAGTGTGGAGACACTTGAATGAACACGTGAATGTTTTGTTATAGAACAAAACATTGGAGACCCGCTGAGAGATTCCACATGGAAAACTATCTGAGTGTCAGTGGTTAATCTCTAACGTTCGGTAGTGGAATTGGTCCTTTGACTTGAGGTCATCATAGTGCCTTATGTGAGGACAGTCATGCTTTGGTGATGTCGGATGTTGCTCTGTCAAGGGTCGCTAATACGGCATCGTTTGGGTATGTCAAGAATCATATGAAGGTTGTGAATGATCAATAGAGGATTCGTCACTCTTAGATAGTAAGAGATTATGATCTACATTTCATCCAGTTAAGTTGATAATGAAATCCTTGGCCAAGGTGAACTCATAAGTCGGAAAAGAGTTTTCGACTTACATTGACTTAACAGTAGGATAAAAGATATGATCGATAATTGAGATTGACACACGTCCATATCTCGTAATTGATCGGATCATATTGACGAATGGATTATAGTTTCATGGTAAACGAACAAGTTTGGTTTTGTCATGTCACGTGACATTTCCCGTCACATGTATTGCCCTGACACATTGCTAGATGTCAATCTGGGACAACGAATGTAAATTGATGATAAATTAAAATGGATATTTTAATTTATCAGTTTTGATTAGATCAAAATAATAATTCACGTCGTTGACATCGTGATTGGAAACCTAATGGGTCACACACAAAAGAGAATCAGAAGAATGAAATTTATCAATTAATTAATTGACAAATGTTGGATAATTAATTAATTGGGTTGCTTATTAATAGACCCGAATTAATTAATTGGATTAACAAATTCATGGACCGGATTTAATTAATTTGATTACTTAAATGTTCGACCGGGTTAAGTTAAGAGATGGGCCAGCCCGTTTGGACTCATATTAATAGGCTGCTAGGTTTTGAAAAACCTAATGGAATTTTTATTATTCTTGCTAGCACGAGAAAAGAAAACTCTAGCCGTCATTCTTATTCTCTGTGTGGATCACCATTGGAGGCTGGACAATTGGACAGCTTGGATTGTAGATCGTGATCATTGGAATTCGTGAATCAGCAAAAGAGTTTGCAGAATTCATCAAATGTATTATTTCTATCACAGTTTCTATCTAAACGTAAAGCAGATCCTGTTTGGGAATCGAAAATTGATTTACTTCCGCTGCGCATGATTAAGTAGGTTCCCAACAGTGGTATCAGAGCCAGGTTTGTGTTTGTTAGAAATTGTTTTGTGTTATTTAACAATCAAAAGTTGATTGTTAATGTTTTTTCATGTTTCTAACAATTTTGAAATTTTTTTTTTCATCTTAAATATCTCTTAAATTATTTTAGGTCAGATTTTGAATCTGAAAAGAAAAAAAAAACAAAAAAAACCGGATCGGGTCAGAATGGCTGGCCGGCGACAACACCGCCGCCGGACCCTACGGCGACGCTGCGACTGCAGTGTTCGTGCTGCAATCAACTGCAGCACGAACGCTGCCAGCAAGCGGCGGATGTCATCTGCCGCAGGTGGTTATTGCGGCGCCATCACCGGCGCCGCCAATTAAAAAAAAAGGGTAAAATTTTAGGGTTTTCAGAGAATGGGTGGAGGCGGGGGCCTCTGTTGCAATTTGTGAAATTGCAGGCCCCCGCCTGCAATTATGAAAAAAGGGTCAGTTTGCAATTTTTAAATAAAGGGCCTGTCATGCAATTTTCGAAATTGAAGGGCTGCCTTTTAATTTTAAACTTGGGTCAGAATTGCAAATTTCAAAAGAGTTTTGAATTTAAATATTAAAATGGTTTTAAATTTGATTTTAAAATGGATTTGACCTAAATCTCAATTTTGACCCCTTAAAATTTTATTTTAAATTGACGACCTTTTATATTTTCGTTAAAATCAGATTTTAACTTAAATATTAAACATTG
Organism: Fraxinus excelsior; assembly: GCA_019097785.1. Taxonomy (NCBI): domain Eukaryota; kingdom Viridiplantae; phylum Streptophyta; class Magnoliopsida; order Lamiales; family Oleaceae; genus Fraxinus; species Fraxinus excelsior. Next base: position 7,604 of record JAGHKM010000111.1, read on the forward strand.
ACCCTAAATTGAATTTTATTTTAGTTAGGAATTTTATCATAAATTAAAATGTTAATTCAATTTGAATTAGAGTTGGACTCTAATTTAGTGTTTGATTAAAATTTGATTTTAATTAAATTACGCACCCTAATTCTTTCTTGAAATTGGAGTTGGATTCGAATTTGACATTTAATTGAAATTTGATTTTAATTAAATTGTCACGCCTTAGAATTTTTCTTAGAATTAGAGTTGGACTCTAATTTTGTATTTAATTAAAATTTGATTTTAATTAAATAAGTTCGCCCTAATATTTTGGAATTGGAGTTTGACTCTAATTTTATATTTAATTAGAATTTGATTTTAAATTAAATTTAATCACCTTAAATTTTGAAATTAAAGTTAGACTCTTATTTGATATTTAATTAGAATTCGATTTTAATTAAATTATCTTATTTTAAAACTTTGAAATTAGAGTTGGACTCTAATTTGATATTTAATTAAAATTTGATTTTAATTAAATAGTTTCACCCTGTAATAGTGGAATTAGAATGAGATTCTAATTTGGTATATAAAATTAAAATTTGATTTTAATTAAATATATCCGCTAATTAAATTAATTAATTTGATTAATTAATTATTTCATTGTTCCGATCCATTTGTCTAAATTAGTTTAGACGACTTTAATTGCTAGAAACTTGAAACATGTTTGCATATAATATTAGATATTATATAGGAATGTATTTATATGATGAATGTTTTACTAGTGGATGATTATGGACTCGACCATGTGGATGTGTTGAATGGTTAGTTTTATTCTTGTTGTTTTATGAGCCTGCGAGCTCTAATTTATTTTGGACCTGCGAGTCCGTTATTATTATGGGCCTGCGCGTCCAATATTATTTAGGCATGCGTGCCAACTAGTATAGGATACAAGTTGCAGCTGGACTAATTGAAGATACAAGAAGAGGAGGAGACCATAAAGATTGAGCATTGTATGAATCAATGTTATACCCCCTAGGAACTGACCAACTAGTCTTCCTTATGGCTCGGGAGGACTAGATAGTATAAGTCCATAATCGTCCACACTATTATATGTATGTTTATTTGCATGCTAGATGTATAATAAGATATATATAATTATTACGATGAGACATTTGCATGCAAAACCTCTCGTTGAAAATATTAAGTCATTTTCTTATTCGTCTTCCATCATTATAGTGAAAAACTAGAATCCTAAATCGATCTCAGCTTGTTGAGTACACTCAAGGCTAGTCTATTATAGATATGTTTGGCACTATGAAATATTAGATATTTCTGAATGATGGGTTTGACTTAACTAAAATTTATCTTTTGTTGAGTACACTCAAGAAGATGAATTTTAGAGACATGTTAAAATATTAAGTCATATTTATATTAGCCTTCCATCATTATTGAGATTGACACACGTCCATATCTCGTAATTGATCGGATCATATTGACGAAAAGATTATAGTTTCACGGTAAACGAACAAGTTTGGTTTTGTCATGCCACGTGACATTTCCTGTCACATGTATTGCCCTGACACATTGCTAGATGTCAATCTGGGACGACGAATGTGAATTGATGATAAATTAAAAGGGGTATTTTAATTTATCAATTTTGATTAGATTAAAATAATAATTCACGTAGTTAGGTATCGTGATCGGGAACCTAATGGGTCACACACAAAAGAGAATCAGAAGAATAAGATTTACCAATTAATTAATTGACAAGTGTTGGATAATTAATTAATTGGGTTGCTTATTAATAGGCCCGAATTAATTAATTGGATTAATTAATTCATGGACCGGATTTAATTAATTTGATTAATTAAATGTTGGACCGGGTTAAGTTATGAGATGGGCCAGTCCGTTTGGACTTATATTAATAGGCTGCTAGGGTTTGAAAAACCTAATGGAATTTTCATTATTCTTGCTAGCACGAGAAAAGAAAACCCTAGCCGTCATTCTTATTCTCTGTGTGGATCACCATTGGAGGCTGGACAATTGGACAGCTTGGGTTGTAGATCGTGATCATTGAAATTCGTGAATCAACAAAAGAGTTTGCACAATTTATCAAAGGTATTAATTCTATCACAGTTTCTATCTAAACATAAAGCAGATCCTGTTTGGGAATCGAAATTTGTTTTACTTCCGCTGTGCATGACTAAGTAGGTTCCCAACCCGGTCAGTTTGTTGGCATCCAATATGCCTCTCAAATTCATATGGTTACTCATGATTCAAAACTGTAAATGACGAAAAATAAAGAATTAATATGTATTAAAATGCATTGCATAATTTAATATGGACTTTAATCAAATTAAATATGCTCCCACTGTTTAAAATAAATTTATGACCCTCATGCATAAATTAGTAGAATCCATACTTGATTCCCAGTAGGCTAGGACCCCATTTATTATATTAAGACCTTGAGTGTACTCAACAAACCTTAATAAAATATTTGGGTAGATACTGTTATCAATTGTATCTCCATACAATTCCCAGATCATTAAGCTGACAACTATTTTGTCTTCACACATCTTATATGTTAGCTTAACACGCCTCTAGAATTTATCTTCTTGAGTGTACTCAACAAAAGATAAATTTTAGTTAAGTCAAACCCATCATTCAGAAATATCAAATATTTCATAGTGCAAAACATATCCCTAATGGACCAGCCTTGAGTGTACTCAACAAGCTAGGATCGATTTAGGACTCTCGTTTTTCACTATAATGATGGAAGGCAAATAATAATTTTGACTTAATATTTTAGCGAGGGGTTTATCATGCAAGTGTCTCATCAATACCATCATGTATATATATGTACATATTTCATCAAACATGCAAATAAACATACATATAAGAGTGGATGATTATGGATTAATTCTATCTAGTCTTCCCGAGCCACCAGGAAGACTAGTTGGTCAAGTCCTAGGGGGTATTGCATTGAGATAATATCAATGCACCATCTCCATGGTTCCCTTCACTTCTTGCATCTTTAATCAGACTTGCCACAACCTGTATCCTATACTAGTGGCACGCAGGCCTGAATAACAATGGACGCGCAGGCCCAAAACAATTGTAATAATAACGGACTCGCAGGTCCAAAATTAATTTAAGAGCTCGCAGGCCCCATAAAACAACAAGAATTAAATAAACCATTCAACACATCCATATGGTCGAGTCCATAATCATCCACTAATTAAACATTCATCACATAAATGCCTTCCTATATAATATCTAATATTATATGCATATATGTCTCAAGAATCTAGCAATAATGGAAAAATTGTTTTCGTCTTCAAAATTGTGTTTTGGAAAGATTTTTTTTTTTTTTGGTTAAAAACACTGGATCTGAAAATCCGGCCATGGCGGCGCCTCGCCGGGCCGGGGCGACAGCAGCGACTGTCACTGCTGTGCATTGCAGCAGCGACAGTCGCTGCTGCTGCTGCGGCGCTCGCCGTCGCTGCGAATTGCAGTGGCAAGCGCCGCTGCTGGGTATTGCAACAGCGCCGTAGATTTAATCACAAAGAGTTGTGATTGTGAGATACAAATTACATATGACTTAATCTTAAATCGTCTGTGGTTGTATGTAATAACGAGATACGGATATCGTTATTACGGATAGACCATCACGTGTGGCATTTCTTACTATCTTATTCATCTTACATGTTTTCTTAAAACATCCTCTCTTTTTTTGCATGTTTGAACAATCAAAAGTTGATTGTTTAATTTTTTCTTGGATCTAGCAATTTAATATTATATTTTTTTTCATCTTTTAAAAATTTGTTTTTGAATGATGATAAAATATATTGGATCTGAAAAACTATTTAAAGGGAACTGAAGGCCATAGGCGGCAATTGAACCGCCGGCAGCGCGGCGCGGGACATATCTTTTGTTCTACTGTTAAGTCAATGTAAGTCGAAAACTCTTTTCCGACTTATGAGTTCACCTTGGCCAAGGATTTCATTATCAACTTAACTGGATGAAATGTAGATCATAATCTCTTACTATCTAAGAGTGACGAATCCTCTATTGATCATTCACAACCTTCATATGATTCTTGACATACCCAAACGATGCCGTATTAGCGACCCTTGACAGAGCAACATCCGACATCACCAAAGCATGACTGTCCTCACATAAGGCACTATGATGACCTCAAGTCAAATGACCAATTTCACTACCGAACGTTAGAGATTAACCACTGACACTCAGATAGTTTTCCATGTGGAATCTCTCAGCGGGTCTCCAATGTTTTGTTCTATAACAAAACATTCACGTGTTCATTCAAGTGTCTCCACACTTTAGCTTGTAAGATCAACTACTTACTTCATAAGTAAGAAATGCCACACGTGATGGTCTATCCATAATAACGATATCCTTATCTCGTTATTACATACGACCACGGACGATTTAAGATTCAGTCATATATAATTTGTATCTCACAATCACAACTCCTTGTGATTAACAAATCATCAAGACTTGAATCTACGGATTCTATTATTTAATTAATTAGAATATTAATTGAATTAAATAATAGATCTTGCCATAAATATGCATCGGTTATATATACATTAAAAGTGCTTATGTCCAAAGTTGATTGGACCTAGGGCATAACACTTACAATTAGCCTAGGTAAAACTTGGATGTTGAGATACTCAAATTTATGGAGAATCATCTCATATTGAGATAGTTACTTCAAATGGTGAGATCAACCTTAGAATGAACAACTAATGAGATAATAAATAAAAGTTTGGACTATACTATATGTATATCAAGGTTGACATAAAAGGTTTATATAATGTCACATGGTACTCTATCATTTGTCAATTTAAACACACAAACAATTTTTCATCCAATCTTTTCTCTCCATATCATTTCGGTCACTCATTCAATGGATTTCTTCTGGTCAAACAGCAAAATCCTAAAAGTTAGGGGGTGTGCATCCACGAAATAGAAAGGAAGTGTTTACCATTGAGGGTTAGGAAATAACCGACCTAGAAGTTCATGATGACTAGATTGATTATACACATCGACTGAGCATTAAATAAGTAAGAATTAATTTTCATAACATTACTTATGAGCACTTTGTGAATTATTCACACAATGTCAATATGTTGAACGAGTATGGCAAATTATTTGATGTATTGATGTTTATGTTTGTTTCCTTCTATATTAAGTAAACAGTCTTTGCTTGGACAAAAAAAAGTTTGACTTTGAGGGAATTTCATCTAAAAAAGTTGGTGGAAATTTAAAAAAAAAAAGTAGCAAATGTTATTATATGTAGTTACAATGAATCCGTGAAAAGGGGTTGAGATTTAGAACTTCATAACAGATAAAAATTTGGAAAATACAACCTTCTTTATGCATTTATGTACAAGAGTACAATTATTATATGTTGGGTTTTGATACCTAATAAATCTCGGACAATGAAGTAAAACGGTTTAATTTTATAGACCTTGACCAATATATGAAATTGTATCAACACAACAACATTTGGTAGCTCAACCCGAAAACAAATATTTACTCCTTGTATGGTCCTTTTTAATATATCTTAGGCCCATTCATTTGTTGGCACATTTGCCTTTACTTGACCCATTTGAATATTTAATTACCCTAAATTTATATATGGCCTTGGTTACGGTGAAAACCGTGTGCGCGCGCACGCGTAATAGTGAAAAAGAGGTGGCCGTCATTTTTGTTTTTGTTTTTTTTTTCTCTTCATGGTAGAGAAACGGAATATATTTTCCTCTCTTCTTGGCTACATACTGCAGCCACCATATTGTGTCCTTTGTGGATATATTAACTTGGGCAGTTGGAGTAACAAAGCTGTAGGTTGTTGAGCTCGTGGTTGTGAGTGTTAATTTGCGTAAGATACTGCAAACTGTGTTCGAATTCTATAAATTGAAGATCAGTTCCATAACAAATGGTATCATAACGTGGTTAGTTTGGATTTCTAGCAAAAAACAGACCCATAAACTAGTAGATTCGAGTAGAAATAGAAACGGAAGAAAGCTGTCCAATTTTGTCAAAAATCGAACCTATAAACTCAATTTTCGACAAAGTTGTGACACCGGGGCAAATTCGTGACTTGCAAGTGGATGAGATTCTTGACAACCGGCACGTGGAGGTGACGGCTACCCCCGACGACGGATGGAGGAGAGTCCGATGTCGTTTGGGGATGTTTTCTTGAGATAGTTTGATCCTTATATTATTTCTAATAATTTGGTGTTATTAGTTTTCTATTTTAGAAGATAAAAATTGGACAATTTTACCCTTTGACATTCGGGTGCCGAGTTCGTCGATTGGTTGTCGCAGTTACTAAATGTTTTAGGGTGAATAGTGGTGGCCCTAGAGTAGTAATTCGCATCTTTCCATATTTATGGACTTTCGAATGTGGTCCGCTCTGGTATATTGGCTTATCCCGTTTAAATTTCAGTTGTAGCAAGTCATCGTATGAGGTGATATTAGGATTGGGGTTTTCGTGTGAGGTAACCATTACTTGTGCTAGAAATTTAAGATTATTTGCTCTATTTGAAGTGTTGAAATTGCAAGTGAATTATTGATTATGTGTTTTAATTGCCATTAAGCCATTGTGTGAAATTGAATTTTGTTGACATACCTTCTGGTTGAATTGACTATTCTGTTAGAATACTTGGAATTGACCCGTTTGAACATTTCCTTGATTTGAAATCGTGAATTTCACGAAATCCTGAGAATTTAAAACAGCATATATTGTGACATTATGATTACTTTATATGACATAATTGTGCATTTTTTGTGGCTCTAATTTAAAAAAAAAAATGATTTCACATTTTGAAATGTGAATTTTCAATGGAAAAATAGATTTTTCAATCTGCCAACAAATAATGAAGGAAGTTTTGGTTCAATAAAAAGTTTCAAAAGTCATAGATATCATTTTTCTCTCTAATTTGACAAAAGTACAATAAGAAAAATATGATGAATTTGCTTAAATTTCAATTATTTTACACATATTTGATATTGTTTTGAGATTAGTTGAAAAACTTGATCTACAAAAGAACTTTGAAAAAAGTTGGGGTACATTTATTTATTTAAATCTATTCCTAATAAGTTGTATTTGCTAGAAATATTTTTTAGCTTTAAAATGAATTCTTAAAAGGTTCTTAATGACAATTTGAATATTCATAACAAGTTTGTTCAAGACATTGTTAATTGTGATGAAAATGTGTCTGAAACATATAAGACCATTATTTTGTTGAGTTCTACGCATGACTCATAGGGAGGTTAAAAATGTAATTAACTATGGTATGTACACTTTAACATCCAAGATTGTCATTGATTTTCTTAGAAGTAAATATATGAAGATTAAGACTGAAAGAGACTATAAGAGGAGTGGTGAGATACATATGATGAGTAGAATGAAGTTTAAGCAAATGAGTCTGGATAAGGCTCAAGATAGTAATGACTCAAGAGTGGTTGGGACAAGTCCAGCAGTAGAAGTCGTTATAGTTTTCGTAAGGCTGGATACTTTATTAGTGTATGTTCCAAGAAAAAGCATAAGTAGAAGAGTAAGGTGAGAGGTGAGACAAATGTTGCTTTGGGTCGAGTGATGACTCTAGTGAGGTTTATTGAAAACAAACATAGTTAGTGCATATGCATCTGTGTGTAATCATTTTTGCATGTGCGTGATTGCTTAATTTTGTTGCATAGTTATATGACATTTCAATATGTTTGATATGTGCATTTGCATGAATTTGAGAGCAATCTGATTACTTGGTGTAATGTGTTTGCATGCATAGTGGTTTGAATGCATTAGTGGTAAGTATGTTGTGTGTCTTTTGGTAATGTAGAGTATAGATGCATGATGATATATTGGTGGTATGTACCAAGGGATATGGAGTGTGGCATTTGGATCACGGGTAAAGATGAAATTAAATGTCTAGAATCCTTTATTTGTGAAAATCATGTATATGTGGAATGTATCTGACACTTCTATCACTTCTGGTAGGTGAAGACCTATTATCTGCTTAAATTGAGATAAGTGATTTAGTAATAGATGATTATCCCATAGACTTGGGATCTATTTTGGTTTATCAATCAGACATGAATTTAGTAGTCAGTCTAGAGTATGGTGGGCGATGAAAGGAGATATATGTTCTCAATGTTCGAGCAACATAGATTGGGATAGGAAAAGTGTGGTTAGATCTTTACGTGAGGTCATTTATGAATATATTGTATGTGTTGTCATGTGTTGATTAAATCAGTGTTAGTTTGTTGTTCTGTATGAATGTGTTTTGAAATGATCTATGTTATTCTATGTTAATCTTCATCACATATTTATTTGCTCTTGATTGATTACTGTGATTATTTACTTCTATTTGGGTGTTGTCAAACTTAGCCCTAGTAACTATATGGAGTAGATATGCTATATTTCAAGTCAGAAATATGAGGTAAGGTCTATGATCTCAATTTTGTCGATTACATTGATTATGCAAGTACTAATTTTGTATTTTGATTGCTTACAGGTTGATTGGACATCAATGTAGAGATTTGTTGGATTTTGATACCCAATAATTTTTTGACGATGATCTTAAATAGTTTAATTATATAGATATCGGTCGATGTATAAAATTATATCAACACACCAACATTTGGTAGCTTAACTCGAAAACACATATTTATTCCTTGGATGGTCCTTTTTAATATACCTTTGGCCCATTCCATTAGTTGGCCAATTTGCCTTTACTTGGGCCATTTGAATATTTGATTGAGGAAATTACAGGAACTCAGACATTAAGAGATCTCATTTCATAAATTAGAGGTCTAGTTTACTATTTCAAATCTCGGATGTTTTGTTAAATCAATCCTACACAATTTCAAACCCTAATTATTTCATTCTCTCTCATCTCTCTCTCTCTCTCTCTCTCTCTCTCTCTCTCTCTCTCTCTCTCTCGCGTTAGAGGTGTCAATCCGGGTGGTCCGAGTCGAGTCAGCCGGTCAATATACGAGCCCGGTAACGACCCGCGTGAAAAAAAAAGCCCGCCCGTTGTGGGTTACGGGTCGGCCCACAATTTTGGACTACAACCCAGGCCCGCCCGCTGACCCATCCAGGTCGAACCCTGCGGGTTACGGGTCACGGTTTGTTCCGATTTGATATGTATAATTGTACAAATACAATTATAAAAATATAGAATTTTTCATATTTATAGTATTTTTTTTTAAATGTAAACTAAGAATTGAACAAAATGATAAATTCATATTTATATCAAGAAATGTGTATATAGAATTCAAATTTAATAGTATATGAATTATTTATAACTGAAAAGTTAAATTTAATTTAAACAGATAACAACTAAATACATTTATAATTACTATTATCAAATATTTATAGTATAAGTACATCCTAACTATGTTGACACCTACTTTTACTATAATTTATAGTTTAAGTATATTTCAAATAAGTGGCACCTACTTAACTATAATATTTAATTTTTTTTTTTCACAGGTCACGGTTAATCGTGGCTCGTGAAGGTGCAACCCACGAAACCCGCGGGTCACACCTCCTTGACCCGTGAACCGCTCGCTTGGGTTACGGGTCGGCCCACGATCCCGAGTCGATCCGAGCTAGTTTTCACGGGTTTGGTCGGCCCGTCCGTCTTGACACATTTACATGTCTCGCCACCACCGATGTTCTCTATCTATTATCACATTTCACACTCTCTCTGTCGCAAAGCCTCTCCTCACACCCTCTTTTTGACGCGAGGTCACTTGGGGGCGCTAAAGTATAGCCATGCGAAGTTGTGGGAGTGAAGCCGCATGAAGGAGTCGGACACCACCTTCGCCATCACAAGTCGCTTCGAGGGCTAAGTCGCGCGACGAGCTGCCGCTCTTCCTCTCCTCTCTTCTCCATCCTCTCATTCTCATGTCTTGTTGTGGATGTGGTGTAAATGGAGATAGAGGAGGTGGTGGTGATGGTGGTGTGCGATAGTGGTATGCTTTGGACAGTGGTGGTGGATCTGTGGTGGCAGTCCATGTGGTGGTGATGGTGGTCTGTGAGATAATGGTGGCCCGTGTGGTGGTGGTCATTTTTTGTTATTATTATGGCAGTGGTTGTGGTGGTGTTGTGGCGGGGTGGACGGCAGCGGTGGTGGTTTTTTTGGTGTTGTGGTGCAGGCGGTGATGGTTGTGGTGGTATTATGACGGTGGTGGTTTGTGTGGTGTTGCGGCGAGGACGGGGTGTGATAGTATTTGTGACCAATTATTTGGTTGATTTGTAACCAAATATTGGTGGAAGATTAGGACATGGTGGGGTGTTTGGTGTATGTGATTAACATTTTGGTTCATTGTGACTCATTATTAATCTGTGACCTTAAATTTCGATAATTTGTGACCAAGAAATTTGGAAATATGTGACATATCGATAAATTGTGATCTATAATTTTTTGATCCGTGACCAATGACCTATAAAAATTTTAATTTGTGACCTAGAAATAATTTGTGACCTATAAAATTTCTGATTTGTGACCGTAAAATAATTTGTGATGTTTCAATTTTTGATTTGTAACCGATGAATAAATTGTGACCTATAAAATTTTGGAATTGTGACAGTAAAATAATTTGTGACCTATAAAATTTCTGATGATCGTAAAATAATTTGTAACGTTTCAATTTTTTATTTGTAATCGATGAAGATTGTGACCTATAAAATTTTGGATTTGTCACCTTAAAATAATTTGACTTATAAAATTTCTAATTTGTGACATCTCAATTTTTTTGTGACCCATGAACAAATTGTGACCTATAAAATTTTTGAATTGTGACCTTAAAATATTTAATTAATTAAATAAAATATATAATTAATTAATTAAAAAAATCTGAGATTTAAAATTTTAAATCTTAGTTTCTTAAATTTGAAATTGATAAAACTAAACCTCTACCAAAATTTCCAGATTTGATTACCCTAAATCTATATATGGCCTTGGTTGGGATGAAAACAATGTGTGCGCGCAACAGTGAAAAAGGAGGCAGCCGTCATTTGTGTTCTCTCTTTTTGTGGTGGGAGAAACGAAATCTGTCTTCCTCTCTTCTTGGCTACATATTGCAGCCTCCATATTGTGTCCTCTGTGGATATATTAACTCGAGCAATCTGAATAACATAGTTGTGGGTTGTTGAGTTGGTGGCTCGTGTTGATTTGAGATAAGATACTGCAAATTGAGCCTGAATTCCACAAATTGAAGATCAATTACACAAAATCATATAAATTAGGCCTTTCTATTAACACTTTCTTTCGCTGTTTATGTTTTTTTTTTTTGCTTTACGTAATCTTACAAAATAGTAAATACAATTGCAATCTCAAGATCTAAAGAGTATGATGATTTCTTGAAGCCCACTGGGAGAAAGGTGTAATTTACATGTTATAATGGGAACTAAGATGGATCTCCGAAGCTAATGCTTCTATTTGAAGATATTTCTGAATGCTTCATAGAATTAACTGTTGATGGATTTTGGTCAAGACTTCTAGCGGAAGCCCACTCTTGTTGTCTCCGTATAGAGCGAGCTTTTACTTCCTCTTCCTTTTCGTCGACAAATGAAAGGAATGTCTGGAGTCGCCGTGATATTGAGCTTTCACCAGGGGAGTCAGACACAGAGTGAAGTCTACTGAATTGGCGTATTGCTTTTATGAAATATATGACCAGCGCTAAGAGGCATGCTAATCCACATATGAAAAAGAGGCCTTCAAAGATTGTGAGCGAAAGCCTGTCTACTTCGAGCTTTGCACCTTGTAAACTGCAAGCACTTCCTAACAGCCACTTGTCATGGATTCGTTGGAGTTCACCATTCTCCGACAGTCTCAGAATTGCTGTGGACATGTCGACTGCCAGCTGGGAGTCCCGGTGAAATGCCTGATGAAAACACTTAATAAATATCAAATTGAAGCTGCCAGTTATTGAGGGTGAGGGAGAAATAACAAGTGGTGTTGAGAAGATATACTTACAAATCCCCATCCATTTTTTGTGAACTCTCTACCAATAATACTAAATTCACAATGTGTTGAAAGAAAGACTTCTGCATATGCACGCTCATCAATCAGAGCGGCTACACCACCATTTTGAGGACCGTCCTTTAAAGCTTTAACATAATCTTCTGGTAACTTAAGCGGAACAAGTCTAGACTCCTGAATGCCAAGTTCTTCAACCAGATAATCTCGTGCAAAAGAACCCTGCTGGTAACCTATAGGGTCTTTGCTATTTAGTAGACTTCCAATTCCTTTAATTGGTGAAGAGAGCTGCTGCACTGTAAGGATTGATGTTAGGCTAGCAGTGTAACTGGAGTTGATTATTAAGACAGCGAATAGCCACAGGATAACCAATAAGCGTCCAAGAGTGCTGACAACATTTTCTCCTGCATAAATCACCATGTTAACATTTGATCTTTTTCTACTGGTCATTTAATAGTAAGTTCATATAGTTTCACAGTCGCTTACTTTGGGCAAAAAAGAGAGTCGAAAAGCTAAACCTGCAAGGTGAAATCCCAAAGATAAGCATATGATGAAATATTAATGACTTGGAGGAACGTGACTGTCCACTAATATAACATTAAAAATAAAGGGAAGGATACAGAAAATCAAATGCAGTACTTCGCCTTTCCAGAACTTCGATAATGTGATCAGAAACAACTTGCAGAAGAAAGACTTCTAAAATTCATTCATAGGTTTGTGCTCACAGAGATTTGGAGGTAAAACTGTTTTTGATTATCTCCAATATAGTTTAAAACGTACTTTTGGAGATGAAATGAAATACAATGAAGCTCACCATAGAACAGTAATGAATTGTTTTCTCGGAGGACCACGAAAATCGTCATTTGTCCTATGCTCCAATATCCAAACAACTACACCCATGAATAGGAAGAAAATTCCTGTGACAGCCCACATCTTATGAGAAAATGGTTGAAGAAAAGCCCAACCATTAGAATGAACCTTCTTAATAGGCGCCACTACAACTAGCCCAGACTCAACAAATGGATGGGTAAAATCTGCCAGCTTTGTTCGATTAGTGGTTATTGCAATGTCACCTACTGCAGCATCAAAAGCCTGAATGGAAGAAGAAAAACTAAAGAAATTATAAGGCCATAAAATTCTTGAGGTAAAAGGCATATTTGGGAATTTACACGTACCCCTGAGGTAATCAAGTGGATAAGCTCAGTGCCACTTGGGTTGTTATGACCATCCCCATAGGAGATCATTTTGTATGGAACAGCATATGGCAATAAACTTAAAGCAGCAGTAAAAACATCAATGCAGTAACCTTTGAACATGTCAGTGCCTGGTATCTGAGCAACAAAGTCGACAAAACTAACTCGATTTGGGACCCCAATTGTCAGGTGCCTCCCATTGTATGGAAACGCCCACCCACGAGGTATCAGTGTTGTTTCTCCGGGCCAAATTATAGGATATATTTTTTTATTAGAACTAGAATGATCTGGTGGCTTGGTGTAGAGTGTATTTGGAGGCTGCACTGATAAACCAGAATTATTAGACCAATAACCAACCATTCTAGATCCTGAGCCGATGACATTAATAACTTCAAATGCAGGGAGGAAAAGGTTTCTATCTGAAGTAAACCTGAATGGTCCTGTCACGCCAGTCATATTGACCTTTAGAATGCTGTCAAGCAACAGGTTCCCTCCATTAAAGATGCTCATGGCCTTAAAATGCAGATTACCTCCAAACAATTCCTTTAATTTTAGATGAGAAGAAAAAGAAATGTTTCCCCCTTGCTGAAAGAATGTATCAATGGCATGAGCAAGCAACCAAACAGTGTCGTAGGCATACAGACCATATGTGCTCAAACCAATAGAGGCACCAGTTTCCTCGTTTCTTGTCAGAGTTTTCCACCTAGATATGAAGTCTTTCTTTGATTTTGATTCTGCAGTGTATATACGCAATGTGATAACTCCTTGGATATTCTTAGTTGCTTCCGAAGACAGAGGAGCATTAGTATCCAAGAGAGTCGAGAGCCAATTTGTAGCAAGCCACACGTATCCCTCATTCATCATCCCCAAATGTTGTGCTGTAGCCATTATGTCTGGACCCCTCTCAGGATAAGTGTGAACAACAAGTATTCGGGATTCTGTAAAAGCCACCTGAACCAAAACATCTCTTATTTCATCTATGTTCGCTCGAGATCTTAAAGGTGCTCTATAAGAAATCTTACTTCCCCTTGTAGACAGTTGATCAGATAAGGCAGCTATACCATTCCTTCCATAATCATCATCAACATAAATTGCAATTACTTCTCTCCATCCATAGTAACTGATGATGTCAGCAATTGCCGCCATCTGAAAAAGGTCATTGAGAGATGTCCGCACAAAAAATGGAAACTGAAGTGGAGACAGGGTCGGGTCTGTCGATGAAAAAGATAATAACGGGACTTGGAGCTCATTTGCAAAGTAGGACACAGCATGGGTGGTAACAGAGGATTGAGGTCCAATTATGGCTACAGTTTCCATCTCCATGAAGCGGATAGCTGTCATCATCCAACAGTTTGATGAACAAAAGATTCAAGTCAAAATAATATCATAAGAGAATTATTTTTCTCGCCAGACTAGAAGAGTACTAGAGACTGTGTGATCATTTAAATTCAAATTGCAGAAATGATTAGCAGTAGATGTCATAAAGAATTTACCCTCCATTATGCCTAAGAATCCACTGAAATTAGTATCATGTAATGACAATTTGAGCTTGGTTCCTCCAAGAACATCAGAATTGGCATTCACGTCTTCTACTGCAGCTTCTATAGCAACTTTTGCAACTTTACCGATAATTGAATCGACAGAAAGTGCCGAACCAATGCTCACAACATCAGGCCTTGTGGGGAAACTTTTCGAAACTCCATGACCATTGAAGAAAGCCAGTAAGACCAAAAGGAAAAAGAGTTTCATGGTAAATTGTATAATCCAAACCCAGATTTCAACCTGCTAGATGGGGAACAAACAACTTCTAAAATTAATACTGCAAGAAATTCACTGATATACGTTGAATCAATTAATTCCAGTGAAAATAAGCTCAGCAAAAGTAGTAAAGAATTTCTGAAAAATCTGCATTGTATCAAACCACGACAATGTAGTTTTAGAGGAATAGGACATGAGGCTCAGAAGTAGAAAAGTAAAATCAGCATATTTAACCAACAAAAGAGATAAGCATAAGAAAAGAATAACATGTAGTTGAAGCAAATTATAACAAATAAAAATATGGGACACGCAATAATTAAACAAGTCTAATAAAGATGGTTTAACACAGACACATATTTTGAGGAATAAATGTTCACTTTTTCCTAGAACTTGCAAGTAATTTTGTTGTTTTGATTGCATGTCCCCATATTCTAAAAATGAAGGCCAAAAAGAAACCAAAAGCACGCCAACTTTCCAGATAAGGCAAAAAGGAAGAAACCCCAGACTTTCACAAGATGGGAAGGTTGGTATTTAAAAAAAAAACATTGAAACCAACAGTTCAATAAATCAAACTGTAAACGCTTGCACAGGCATTATGATGAGCACAATTGCACAATTAGAATCGAGGGTTGCTGGGCCTGAGTATGAATGACGAACCCAGATTCATTCACTAATTCATATGCAATTAAATACAGATTACCCAACAAACTCCAAAGAAAACTGTGATGAACGAAATGAAAAGGTGAAGAAAAATCTATAGATTACCAGAAGAGAAGACTCAGGAGCCAGTGGCAGGGGCTATTGGCAGGCTTGAGATAAACGAATAAAAAGCACTTTGAGTCTTTGACGTTAGTACATAAAGTGAAATAAATGGTGCCACTAATAAAAAAAAAACAAGTTGGTGTGGAAAATCATCACTTTTGTAGACCACAATTTTTCAGAGATTACTTGCAGAGTTACATATTTTGTGTTTATGCGGCAAGTCATATCAGGTTACGACGACACACCGTGGAAATATCTAGTATAAGAAGAAAAGACAAGAGTACTTTACTCCTTCCTTTTGCGTGGATTCGCCCGGCGAATTGTCCATTTTTTCCAAGTTGACTGCGCTTCTATGTCATGTTTCGCGAAGGTTTAATTATTTTTTTTATCTTCGCCCAGCGTAAGATTTACAATTTATTATCCACATTTGATAAAATTCATAACTTATAATTACTTAAAACTATTACCAAACAAATTATTGCTTATGTTAAAATAACAATTTTTTTATTTTTATTTTGAAGCAAATAAATGTCCCTCGGTAGGGATAGTTGAGACGTGGCCTAGGGCTCTTACCTCGGAGATTCTTAAAGGGTCACAAATGGAGGAAGTATTCTTCCCTTCCCTTGATCCTTCACAAGACAAAACTAATCTCCTGTTTGGTACAGATTAAAATTAGATTTTTAGTAGATTTTGATAAAAGTTGATGAAATGTGTGGTTGAAAAGTTGTGGGTTGCATAAAATGTGTAGTTAAAATTAACGATTGGCTTTGACTTAAAATTTTAATTGAATTTTAATCCAACCAAACAGGGTCTAAGTCTTTGTTTGCCTTTCATTATTCGGTGAAAATGAGTTCTTGAACAATGAATTTTTTAAGGATATATGGTTAAAAATTAAGAAAAGAGTTTTGTATTTACGTGTTAAATATTTTATTACGAAAATATGTATATAAAAATGAGTTTGAGAATAAAATAAATATAAAATAATGATAAGGCAAACTGTAACTAACACTTGGTCACCTTTAATTGACAATCTGGTGGGAACAAGGCGAGGGAAATAATCAAAATATCTCATTTCCTTCCTCATTTTTTTTTTAATTTTATATTATTTTAAATACGATTTTAATTTAAAGGCGAGAAATATATTCAAATCTCTTCACAGATCCTATATATCAAAATAAACTTTCTAGCTACGTCAAAATCTTATTTGGTGTGGCTAAAAATCAAACTTTTAATAGATTTTGATATAAAAATTCATGAAATGTGTGTTAATCAATACTGGTTATCTCATTGTCGGTTTTGAATATCTGGATGAACAAATTCAACAAGATAATGCAATGTAAAGCTAAATAAAATTCCCAGATTTATTTATCAATTTCGAAAATGTTTAACTAATGGTAAATAAATACCTTGCATTTTACTTTTCTTGCTTGTTCAATAAAACATTATCGAAAAAATTTATCAGTTTTCCAATCATACATTTAATCAACTTTATTAAAATTGGCTAAATTTTTTTTTTATCAAAAGTTAATTTGTCAAACAATCCTGAATTTTAAATTCATCCAACACATAATCAATTGAACTATTGATTTAAAAGGGGTCAATTATACT
This sequence comes from Fraxinus excelsior, assembly GCA_019097785.1. Classification (NCBI taxonomy): domain Eukaryota; kingdom Viridiplantae; phylum Streptophyta; class Magnoliopsida; order Lamiales; family Oleaceae; genus Fraxinus; species Fraxinus excelsior. Next base: position 24,906 of record JAGHKM010000111.1, read on the forward strand.
ACTTATGTCTCGTAAAGATATGCTTGTCTGTATTTACATACAAATTTTAAAAAAATGTAATTAATATAGTTGAAAATATAAACTTTTCTTACATTTTTCCTAATATACCTATATTAAAAGGGTGTGTAGTAGAGATTAAAATTGAAAATATAGCCGTTATTGTTGACTTTTATTAGACGGGTGGGACCCAATAACGGCCATATTTTCAATTTTAATTGGATTTTAAGCCGTACCAAACATGCTCTAAATAATCAGTTAAATATGATTAGTTTATATTTGTTGATAATAAATACATTAAATAGGGGTATATTATAAAACTAATAAATATTTATACTTTCAATAAAGAAAGTGACCTATAATTTGTGATAGACGAAAAAAGAAAATCAAATTTATCTTTATGGGACGAATGCATTAGTAAACAACCCCAACCCTTAAGGTCGCTTATACTTTTGTCCCCAACTTTTGTTTTTAGACAACTCTGTCCTCAACTTTTCAAAAATTGGATGAATTCTATCCATTTTAGTCAGCATAGTTAACCTGCACGTGTTGGAAAACAAACTAGTGGTACTAGAAGAAGACAATGAAATCTTCGTAGAATTAGCTAGATATTTTTCATATCACGCTAGAGAATATGAAATTTGTATGAAAAGAAAAAATAAATTACAAACAATTGAATTACCTAAAACTTATTAAACTTTATAAAACTAGAAAATCTAATTACTTTATTGTCAAGATCCTTCATGTCAAATCATCAAGAAAGTTAATAATGCAGAACATACTTTAATTCTTTGGAAATGATTATTTAATACCAGATCTTGATTCCGGATCTTGAATCTTAATTATTGATTCGTTTGGTTCTTAAGTTCTTGATATTGATTTTAGTTTCTTGCTCTAAAATCTTGATTGTATTGTTCTTCAATTTAATTTTTTCAATGTGTCTTCTTGATTTTGATTGTAATTCTTGATCATATGTTGTGGGTTTTGGATTTTCCTTTTCAATATGTTTTCTCTTATATTCTTGTATTGATGGGATGACACAAAAAAATGAGAAATTGCATATAAATTGGGGACCATAACCCTATATATAACTTCTATATGTATTCGCATTTCATCAAACACAAACCCTAATGGATTCGGTCTCTACACATATAATCCAGTCCACACTTTATTTAGATGCTCAAAGTCTAACTACTTAATTCTTTATTAGATCATTTTAATTTTGGGTTTAACATTAAGCCTTTGTTTGACATTCATTTTTTTTCTCATTCTTATTCTAATTTTTTTTTATCTTTCTTCCTTTCAACCACACATTCTCAAAATAAAATAATATTAAACACAAATCTAAAAATTTTCATTATTTTTCCACCACACATTCTATTCTCATTAAAATGAGATCCAAACACACACTAATATAACATTTATACACATTTAATTACATATGTTGGTTCACATGACAAATCAAAAAATTTCCCAACAATCTCCCACTTGGGCCACATATGTTACCTTATAAATGTGTATAACCTTATGAGCTCAAAACTTTTGCTATCATAATCAAAAGTATCTTCAAACAATCTCGTCCATTGATTATATTAATATAGGATCAAAGCGATTTTCGTTACAAGTATCATAACTAAACCATCAATGGTCACGTATATCAACACAATCAAATGACATAGATCAAGTGTGGATGTGTAGCATGAAAATTACATGTAATGTGATCCAAACATGTATATTTCCAACTGGTCATACTTTATTCTTTAATAATTTATGAGATCAAACTAAAAAATAAAAACTTTAATTAGAGTGAAAAACTGAACTTAATACTTTATTACTGAAATAATCGAATATCCATGGATAAAAAAATGTGTCTAAAACAGATAACATCCGAATACAAACTCCCACTAAACTGACATATCATCAAAAGATACAACACCCATTTGAGAATGCTCATGAAAGACCTTGAGTGATAGCCATTTAGTAAATGAATCCATAATTATGAAGTTTGTCCTAATGTGCTTTATAAAAATCTAATTAGTCTAAATTATTTTCTTGACAACTAGGAGCTTAATGTCTATAAACTTTGATATCATGTTCTTGTTGTAATATAAAACTGCTATTGTCATAGAATAACTAAAGTGATTTTTTAAATCCATCCAAAATATACAGCTTAGTGATAATCTTTTGCAGTCTTATTTCATGATCATAATCAAAATATCAAATGATCTCCAATTGGTTTGATTTTCTTGAATGCGAACATGTAATCTTTAATTCTCTATAAATAATGAATAACCTAATGAGTGCTTTCAAAATTTTCATCCCAAAGTTAATTAAATATTTGTCTAACATTTCAACAATGAATGCTATATCCGGATGTGTGCAAATCTAAGTATACATTAAATTCTCAACTGTTAAAACACGGGAGATTTTCTATATTTAAATTTATTATTGAAGTATTAATTGAGACTAAATTTGTCTCCCTTAATAATAGGAGTATCACCTGATTTATATATCTTTATCTCAAATCTCTTAAAAACTTTATCGATATAACTCTTTTGTGATAATAAAAAATATACCGAGATCCATGTGTATCTATTAGTACAAAAGATGCGTCACCAAAATTTTTCATTTCAAAATTTCATGACAGAAATCTCTTGGTTTCGTGCAATAAGTTTATATCATTGCAGGTAAGCAGTATGTCATCAACATACAATACCAAAAAATATGCTTACTCTCACTGAACTTGTGATATATACAATCATCAACTGAATTCATCTCAAAATCAAATAAAATAATTATTTAATGAAATTTGTGATACCATTACTGGAAACCAACTTAAGTTCATAGATGAATTTCTTTAATTTGTAAACCATCTGATGTAGTTTAAGATCAAAATGTGTCACAAATGTCATAATTGTCTTAAAAGAGTCTTTCATAGAAATCAGAGAAAAAGTCTATTTAATGTCAATACCTTTCTTTTGAGTAAAATCATTTGCAACAAGACGAGTCTTATATCTCTCCACATCACCCTTCGAATTCTTCTTGGTTTTAAATATCCAATTACAACCAATGAGTTTCACACCTTTAGGCAATAGAATGAGTTCCCAACGTCATTGTTACTTATGAACTTTATCTCTTTATGCATGACATCAATCCACTCTTTAAAATTATTCATTTGCATGGCTTGATGAAAGTTGATTGATCAGTTCTTCTTTCATCAATCTATGTCATCCTTATTTTCTTGGAGAAAGATTATAAAATTGTCTAGAATTATCTTTCTTCGTTTTATAGTGGATTTCCTTAATGACATTTGTTCTTGAAGTTGTTGAGTTTGTTTTTCTGGAATCTCTTAATTGTGTATAAGGAATTTTTTAATATTGTCTTGATCCAAAATTGCTTCTTGAACAAGATCTAAAGCAAGAATTTGTCCATATTCTTGATCCTTGTCAATTACAATAAAAGAAATATATACATATTTTTTCTCCAAAACAAAATCTTTAACCTTATAACTTTATCTCTCCTTGCAAACTCTACATCCTTAAGGAATCGGATATTTTTCGTTTCGAAAATTGACCTAATAGTGGGATCTTTTAAAAATAAATTGTAACCCATTAACAATTGTTTTACTTGGAACTTTGTTGAGAATTTAAGTTGCATTTTTAGTGCTTCTATTTAGAGAGATTCCAATGTATTGTGGAACGATTCAACATTCCTCTAGAAATATAGCAAAAAGCTATAGACATTGTTCTCCTGATCCGTCATATTCGTCATAGTATTCATCACTATGATAAGATCTGACTTGTTAAATTCTTTTACAGAGTTTTTCAACCTCAGCCTTGTATGCCTTGAACATGTCCAGTGTTTGAAATTTCTCATAAATGAGATATAGGTAGCCATAGTGAGAAAAATTGTTTATGAACATAATAAATTATTGTTGACCATTCCAAGAAGTCGAAGTAAATGACCCATAGATATCCGTATGAATTAGTTCTAAGATGTCTGAAGTTCTATTAACACATAATCTCATTATGTTTGTTTGTTTGTTTGTTTTTCCCTTAATGTAATTAATATAAACACTCAAATCTGAAAAATTAAGGGAATCAAAAATTTCTTCTGACACAAGATTTTTCATTTTCTTTTGAGAGATGTGACATAATCGCTTGTGCCATAACGAAACAGAATTCTTATGATTAATTTATATTTAATACCACGTGAATTCACATGCAAAGTTTCTTTATAAGAAGCAATCATATTAAGTGAATATATGTTATCATAATCTGATATGGAATTGGTAATCACAATATTTGAATTAAGAAAAAGATCAACTAACTATTTTCAATTGAATAAAAGTAATTAAATTTGTCCAATGTAGAAATAGAAACCAAATTTAGTCCAAAAAGGGATCGCAAATGTCTCTTTTAAATTCAAATAATAACTAGTCTTTAATGATAACCCAAAGTCCTTATAGCCTCAATTTTAACTGATTTGTCATCGCTCCATATAAATGAATCTTTCAGTATCAATTGACTTTAACAGTTCAAGCAACCCCACATAGATACATTTATGTGAGTAATGATGCCGAAATTTATTTATCAAGTGTGTCTAGGTATTGACACTAAATTAATTTTAAAATAAACCAAAGTAAGAAGTGTACTTTTCTTTACACGTCAAATGTAGTATTTAGTACCATCTCTCTTTATGTATCCCAAATTTTTACAAAAGTAACAACCAAATTTATCATTTTCAAGCTTTCGGTGTTTATTTTGAACCGAACCGGATGTAACTTTTCTTATTCTTTTTACTTGTACTCAAAGGTATTTGACAAGTGAATAATATCAGTTTTATCTTTCTTTAAGCTTTTTTTCCTGCACACAATATGGAATGAGCTAATTAAGATTTCACTTTCCCTTTTGACAGTTGTAACTGACCTTAAATTAGCCGAATTGTGTAAAAATAGAAATCAAAATTAAATGCATGAGCAAGTCATCAGACAACTCAAACTTTAATGCTTTTAGTTTTGAAACAAGATGAGATATCTTCATGATGTACTCCTTTATGTTTTTTTTTTCTTTTTTTACATTTATACTTTTGTGAAACTAAGTTCGCTAAAAACATGCTAGTTCCGATCTTATTGCCTTTCACAATTTTTTTTTTCAATTTCATCAAGAAACTCATTGAATGTAGACACAACGTTCCTGAAAGCTGCTAGAATTTCACGTTTCATGATCATAAGACTCATGCGGTTTGAATGATCCCCTTATCTGAGTCCCATTTTTATTAGCAGAACTTTTATCCATAAGAGTAGTGGGTTGTTCACTCCTAAATGCAAGGTCTAGATTCATGCCACCAAAAACGATATAAACGTTCTCTTTCCAACCCTTAAACTTTGGTTCTAGTATAAGAATTAAATTGATGTTGACAGATATTGCAGAAGTTGATGGATTAATTGAATAGAGAACTTAAATCTAATTAACATGTTCACATAGAAATCCGTATTGGACAATCAATAATTTCAAATAATGGTGAACCACATCACAAGAGACCGAGCACAACATTGATATTTAGTCTTTGGATAGAAATATCAACTTGTAAGTGGCACTCTTGATGTAATAATCAAATATTGATAATAAATTTGGTCAAACATCAAGTCTATCTTTGAATCAACTCAATGTTTACATAAAAAACTTTATAATTGTCATATTCACCACATGCGTGTAAATAATTCGGTCAAATATTTCTTTTGGGCCGGTCAATACCTGCATGAATTACATACACACAACCTTCCTAATATTTCAAATAAATTAATTTAGGCAAGAGAGGTTACTTTAGTAACATGTTGTTTCAATTAATCTATTTTAGAAAATTAATAATCTGAAATAAATTTTAGTTCCAGGATTTGAAATTTGATTGTTCCCTTGATCCTTATCTTTTATTTTTGGTTTTCACCAAAAAAATAAAATAAAATTAATAATAATAATGAACAAGAAGTCGGCTCCGCCGCCCCAACAGTTATTCCCAAGAAAACGCACATGAAATCTTTATTTCCCTTTTCTCTATTTCCCTTTAGTTTCTTCAACCAATTTAATCATTACATGCACGCGTGTCTAGTCAATTCTAGTAGGTATTGGGAAGAATAATCAATTATGTGTATTACAACCAAACATATAACCAACTAGTCAATTCTAATCAAATCCAATTTGGAAAACTAAATCATCTTGCTTTTCGTAATCTACCATACTCTTATCCTAGAGGATATGCTATAATTTTAAAAAGTTGATATTTTCAACCAGAAAAAAGGTAGATGCAGAATTTTTTTTAGCCATAAAATCAATAGAATCTCATATGAGAGTGGATTACATGTGAATAAAATATTAAAAAAAAATGTCAGGCCACACCTATGTTTGTATTCTGTTGGTTTTCTAGCCAATTATTTTATGTACACACGGCTTGGCCGTTTCAACAACTTAGGAATAAAGCCAATCAACTCATGCAAATCTTCCCTTATTTTCGAAAAATTCACAAAAATACCTAAAATTAAAAGATCCCCAAAATCTAAAATCTTAAAATTTTAGTCCTAAAATTCTTTCTTTAATCTCAATGGTTTAATATGGAGATGACTCTGATTCCACTTGTTGAGACTTTATGAAATTTTAAATTTTATAAAACTAGAAAACATAATTATTTTATTGGCAAGATCCTCCATGTCAAATTACTAAAAAAGTTAATAATGCAGAACAAACCTTAATTCTTTGAAAATGATTCTTTAATACCAAATTTTGATTTCGAATCTTTGGCTAATTTGGTTCTTGAGTTCTTGATATTGATTTTGGCTTCTTGCTCCATAATCTTGATTGTCTTGTTTTTCAATTTAATTGCTTCAATTTTTCTTCTTGATTTTGATTGGAATTCTTAATTCTTGATTATGAGTTTTTAATCTTCCTTTTCAATATGTTTTCTCTTATATTCTTGTGTTGATGAAATGACACAAAGAATGAGAATTTGTATATGAATTGTGGACCATACCCCTATATATAGCTTTTATATGTATTCGGTCCATCGTCAAATAAACACCCTAATGGATTCGGCGTATACACATAGAATTTGGCCCATACTTTATTTAGATGCTCAAACCCTAATTACTTAATTCTTTATTAGATCACTTTAATTTTGGGCGTAATTTTAAGATAAAATTTTATACAATTAATTACATATATTGACCCACATTGTAAATTAAATAATTTCCCAACAGAATTTGTTTGATTGGTTTAGCTTTCAACCTAAAAAATATTATATTTGTCTATTTTTTATTGATGGGTAGATGAGAGAAGAGGTAGACAAAAGAGAGAAACGGAGTGAATTGTCTGAAAAATAAAAATCTATCCCTCCTTGAAGAAAATATTTTTCTTGTTTTTGAGGAAAACATGGCCACATGACCAAAGTTGAAAAATATTTTTCACGAAAAAATATCAATCAAACACCTCCCAAAAGTAGGAACTTAAGTGGAAAATGAACAATTCCATAGAAAATAATGTCAATCAAACGCATCATTAGTGCTTTAAGCAAAGAAGAGAAATTATTTTGATATTCTAGCATGGTGACTAACTAATGAGAAAACAATATTCAATATTATCTTTAATGACATGTGATCTATTAACGACTTTGATGTCAACTAAGCATTAGAGGCTGTTTTAGTGCACGTGGTAAAGTACTCACCGACGAGGAACTAGGTTGAAAAATGATATATTTGAGGCTTTAATGTGCTTGATAGAGTAACAATATGCAAACTACTTAGGGATGACAAGGAAACGGGTATGAGATGGATCGGTCATTCTCACCTCCGTTTTCCCGTCATGTATTTTTGTTACTTTACAACATCCAACATCTACATACCCTGTTAAAGCAGGATGGGGTGGGGCCTCTGCCCCATTTTTTCCTTTTTTCTTTTTATTTATTTTATTTTTGCTTTTACTTTTTTATGTCTTTATTTAGTAAATGTTATTTATTTACCAATTTGTTAAAAACAACTCATACTCTCTTTAAAAACACTGATAAATCTATTATTTTTGTTTGATAAAACTTAAACTTGAAATTAATTTTAAACGAGACGGGGACTATATTTCTCGTACCCGTCCCTGTACTCGTTTCGGGCTAGTGATCGCCGCCCTGTCCCAGCCTCGTTTAACCGATTAGGTGGGTAATCCCCATCTCATTTTGGACGGGATTCCACGGATATCATGTTGAACGAATTTTTTGACATCCCTAAACATACTTACTATTTGTTTGAGCCCCATTTTTTGTGATAATAAATTTTGTAACGCTAATATTTGGAGAATGTATAATTAAAAAGTAAAGAATGACCCGAGCACAAATTCCCTGTGATGTCAGACCCCCCACCAATAGGGGGGTGCCCGGGTTTGACCCGGGCACAAATCCCCTGTGAAGGAAGGGGGGCTCTTGGATTTTTAACCTTTATAATTGTTTCCGTCTATACTTTTCTTACAAATTTACGTTTTCATTATACTTCCAAGAGTTGGTGTGCAAAATCCCAAAAAAATAAAAATAAATGTTGAGTCGGGAATAGCTCGCGAACCAACTCAACTCACACCAGCAAAAGATGAGCTTGTGGAACTAGTCGAACCCAACTTTCTTGAAGTGTGTCGATGCGTGCTCGACTCACCTGAGCTATTGAACCGAACCCGACAACAAACGAATTGAACGGGTCAACTCCATCCATTTAAGATTTTATGTGCAAGTGTCCAATTACGCACAATAATAGCTAATTATGATCAAATTACAAGGTTCTTGCTGGAAATTGGAATACATCTCATAAAATGGAGGTGGGTGCACGTGTAAGTAACTCACTCTCCCTACAATGGCGGCAATGAAAGCTCAAACCTGGGATCGCCACTCCCACATAAACGGCCCTCCCTTCCCTACTACTATGCTTTGGTATTTCTCTTACTTTTACTTCTCTTCCATCTAGTCACATTTTTGTTTATTATTTTCACGAATCTAGACTTGTGTTTTTCAAAAACTCGGCGAATTAAAATAAAAATCCATGTCGATACGTTTAATTCTTCCAGTAATCCGAAGACGGAAGCACTATTTGTTAATGTGCTGTGCCTAAAAGGCGAAGGAGATAGCGATAAAATGTTTGGGGTGAAGCAGATAATTGCATTGATGTATTGGATTGGCGGATGGTAGAGAAAAAAATTTATGGCTCCAGGTACCGATACGTCCCCTGGTTGCGGTGGTGAATTTGAAAACGGAGTTTTCAAAGAAATTAAAAATGTACCCTTTATAGAAGAGGAAAATCATGAGGAATATGATAACTCAAACCAGGCAAAACCAGGGCGGCCACCTCGAAATCTTCCTGTCATGCGCCATTGCAATAGCCAAGCAATGTTGGAACTTACATCAAAATTGGTGAGTAAATCCTTAATTTTCAATCCTCATTTTCCTTTTTGTGATATAAGATCGTTTACTTGGTTAAATGATGTGGGATCTTCTACATATGAAGTTCCTCGTGTACTTGCCAGTCCGAATCTAGATTTCTACCATTTTGATGATACACTAGATCAAGTTTGTAGTAGCTAAATTTCATATTTACTATAGTAATTAGTGGGAGTTAGAAAATAACTCGTCTGGTTGTGTGCTTTTTAGGCATTGTACTGAGATTTCAAGGTCAGAGTTCTTCGATTTTAAAGTATCCTAGATTCATGAATTATCGATAATGTAAAGATGGAAAGAGCATATTGTAGTATATTGGTTTAATATCATCAAAATGAAACATAGATCACAATTGATCAATCTATGGAAAACTACGTATTATGGTTTAAAAATAAGTTCTCACAGATTGATTGAATACTTTTACTATGTGATTTATTAACTGGAATTGCTGTGCTTTTGTAATTTGAACAGCCTCATTGTAGTAGTAATTGAGAGGGAAATTGCTTCATATAAACAAGTAGACTTTTCGTTTAAGTTGTTTTGCATCTTGCGATATAATGGAGTACTGTTTCCAAGTTCAACGGATTTTGAACTGCTATTTTCTTTGCATCTACTGATCTACAACTTGGATGTGAAAGTTCAAATTCCTCATCATTATATTGGTTGTTTTATTTGTACTACGGCTTATTAAATTTATGTATAGTTCATTTTGTGATTAATCAAAATTATTGGATTGAAGTCTCCATCGGGTGAGTATTCTGCATTTTTACCTACCTTGCGCTCAGGCAGCTGTTCTGAGAAGGGACCAAAGCCATATATGGAGGATGAGTACGTTTGTGTTGATAATCTTTATGAGCATCTTGGTGCAGCTAACAGTTTCCCTTCTCCTGGAGCATTTTATGGGGTCCGTAACTTCCTTTCTGTTTAGAGTTTTTTTTTTTTTAATCTGGATTGGGAGTCAAACTAATGGAGAAGAATTTCTTTTAAAGGAAAATGAAAATATTTATTCATCTCATTGAGCATAAATTCGATGTGATTGAAGACTAATATACATATATGCCTGATTTTATCTTGTTAACCATATTCCACCTATCATATATATGAAAGTGGGTTTTATGAGTTTCCATGGACTTTCTTATTCGCTTACAGGTGTTTGACGGTCATGGCGGGGTTGATGCTGCATCCTTCACCAGAAAGAACATCCTTAAGTTCATTACTGAGGATTCCCATTTCCCAAGTGGGGTAAAAAGAGCAGTCAGAAATGCTTTTATTAAAGTTGATCATGCTCTGGCCGATGCTAAGTTTCTTGATCGTTCATCTGGTACTACTGCTCTGACTGCTCTTATTTTAGAACGGTAAGAAACTGAGCTGTTATGAAGTTACATCAGCCTATAATATGTAACTGGTGCTGCATTCAGGTGCTGCCTTCAGGTGACTCGGTCATGGATTGATGTTCTAAAATATGATTATTCAACATTATGTTGCTGCTTGGGCATTATCATTTGTGATGGATAAAAGGAAGTGACTTCCATATCAGTCATTGACGTAGTCAACTTTAAAAAAAAATGAAATGCCAAAAATAAAATGCACTGTTAGCCATCCAAATGATTTTGTTATTGATGTTCTCCTTAGTTTGCTACAAAATGTCCACAAGATAATCTCCTCCAGTTCCTCTGTTCCACATTCAACAAAA
>JAGHKM010000112.1:0-35978 GCA_019097785.1 Fraxinus excelsior
TTTTAATTAAAGTTGAAAATTGTAATTTTTTTAATTTGACAATGATATCTTACAACAAAATAAAAACAAAAATGGGAACAATTTAATATTGATAGAATCATAAATGACTAAAAATATGATAAGTGAAGAAAATTATAAATTGAATATAAATAAATAAATAATCGAAATATATGAAGTATAAATTGAATAAATTACATATTTATTTATTGAATTGACAAGCGGCGCCTCTCGTGGGGGGTTCGGGGGGCAACGCACCCGACAGGGATCGACCTGCCTGGTCAGGTCGCGGGGGTCGAGGGGGCAGCGCCCCTCGTGGGGGTTTGGGGGCAACGCCCCCAACGGGGATCGACCTGACCGGTCGATCGAGGGGGCAGCGCCCCTCGTGGGGGATCGGGGGCAACGCCCCCGAAAGGATTTTTTATTTTTATGTATGTATGGAATTGAATATTTTCTAATAATTTTGAAGTAAATTATTTATAAATGAAATTTTATTTAAAGTCTATGCAAAGTGCAAATTAGTAGGACTATTTTTGCAAAAAAATGAAATTTTGAATTTATTATATGTATATGTATGGAATGAAGTAAAAAATATATATATATTAAAAAGAAAAGAAAGAATTGAGGGAAAAAAAATATTGTATGTAATAAATTTATTGTATATATGTATTGAAATAATATTTTGATTAATTGAATTGATTTATAAAAAAAAATAAAAAAAAATAGGACTCCCCGTGCGCGCACGGGGAGTCCATTTCTCCCCGTTCGCGCACGGGGAGCTGTTTCTCCCCGTGCGCCACGGAGATACGAACCCCCTGCGCCGCACGGGGACAAACCACTCCCCGTTGCGCGCACGGGAGTCCATTTCTCCCCGTTCGCGCACGGGGAGATTGTATCTCCCCGTTCGCGCACGGGGAGTTATAAATTTTATTTCATTTTTTTTTTAATAACATAGAGGTGTTAAAAAATATTTTTTACCTTAATAATAATAAAAAAAACTCGTTTCTTTTGAAATATATTTTAATGTATTTTAAAAAACAAGGTTCGACTCCCCGTGTGCGCACGGGGAGAAATGCCCCCGTGCGCGCACGGGGAGTTGGTTTCTCCCCGTTCGTCCATTTCTCCCTGTTCGAATACGGGGACTTAGAAATTTTATTTAATTTTTTTATTATTTATAACACAAAAGTGTTCAAACAATATTCTTTTCCTTAATAATAAAAAAAAGCTCGTTTGAAATACATTTTGATGTATTAAAAAAAAAGGTTGGACTCCCCGTGTGCGCACGGGGAGAAATTTACCGGTTCATTCCCATGAAATATAATCACAACAAAAATAATGACGAAAAACATAATAAAACTAAATAATGACGAACAAACAGAAAGCATGTTGCGGGGAAAAAAAATATTGAAATGAAAGAGCAAAAATATAACAATAAATAAAAATTTACCTTCAATAGATTGTTCTGCCAATTCACATGTTGCAAAAAAAAACAAATATTTAATTTACCGATTCATTTTCAAGAAATATAATCACAACAGAAATAATGAACTAAATAAATAAAGACGAAAAAACATAATAAAACTAAATAATAACGAACAAACAGAAAGCATGTTGCAGGGAAAAAAAGTACTGAAATGAAAGAGCAAAAATATAACAATGACGCTAGATTTACCTTCAATGGATTGTTCTGCCAATTCACAACGCGAACTGCTAATTGAGAATATTGGTTGTTTTTCTTTTGTATTTTAAATAAGAGAAACGTGAAACTGTGTAGTTGGAAATATGTTTAGTGCAGTTGCATGTATATATATATATATATAGAACATGAAGCGGCAAGATATATACAGTGAAGAAGTCGGTTTGCAGATATATATTCATACGAAGGCGGCAAAAAATTATTATTATTTTTTATTTTCTGTGGTTGATTCTCATTGAAACGTGTTTACTGCATTTTCATGTATATCACTGTATCTTAATATAGTGGAGTCGGCGTGCAGATATATATTTTTTTTGAGTCATCCCTGTTTTTTATTGACTAATACGCGTTTACTGCATTTTCATGTATATCACTATATCTTTTGATATAGTGGAGTCGGCGTGCAGATAAAATTTTTTTTTGAGTCATCCGTGTTTTTTATTGACTATAAATAATAACAATAATGAATAGTACAAAACCAGTTTGAAACCAATTTCTGTGTGAAAACGGCTGTGACAAAATGAAACAGTGATTCTTGGATTCTCTCTTTTAAGAGAAGGAGTGATAATATCAGAGACGTTTCTTGAGTTTTATGACAATATTATATATATCTTTTACCTCTCAAAATTTTCGCTAACCTTTCATTTTTATTTTTATTTTTAGCTTAACCCATATTTGGTAGAAATTAAAATCAAATTTTTAGTATATTTTGATAAAAGTTGTGAAATGTGTAGTTGAAAAATTGTGAGTCTTTTGAAATGTGTGGTTAAAATTAATTATTGACGTTAACTTATATTTAAATCAGTGTTTTTAGCGATATCAAACCGGGCTTAATATATCCTCGTAAAGAAAAAGATGGAAAAGATAAGGAATTACTATTAAACAACAATGCCTCAATGTCAAACTAAAAACCTGTCGACGAGTACCCTAGTACCAACTCCTTGATCATTATGTAATTCTCATCCCTCTGCCCCCATCGACACCAAAGGCGCTGCAGCAAGTGCAGTTAACAACCATGGGGCATTGACTGCAGCCACCGAGCATATCAAAACCGAGGCCAACAGCACTATAAATTCACATTCCGTGCCTTCACTTTCCTCAACTTCTTAACCAGGCCATTGAGTGGATATGCTTACAACAAATACGGCTTACTAGTATTGAATAAGATTCATACAGGATTCAAAAGAATAAATATAGCAGTTTATTGGTGAAAAATTAAACGTCAGCTGTACAGATTTCTGCAGTTACAACACATTACTTTGACATTATCTTCTTTGTTGAATGCTTGGCATTAAAATTAAAAACAAATAAAGAACAATACTGTTCAGTCGAACCAGAAGGAAAATTTTGTCATTACAAGATAATTTCAAAAGTAAAAACGCGTGGACAGCGTACACTTATCAGAGGATTTGGAATGGATATAAAGAATGAAACACTCTACATCCATTCAGTCAAATAGGTCTCAAGATAACATGCTCCAGATTTCAAAATAATTGCAAAACTGTGCAAAATACACAAAATTTACATAGGAAATTTCTAGTGCTTCTAATGTTTGAACTAACTGAAACTACTGATATAATAGGTTGTAAGCTGGGAGGTCCTGTATTCTGTGAACATCTTCTAAAGACAATTCTCTCTCTAGTTGTGTCCTTGTTGCTTGTAGAACCTCCTAAGAAAATGAGATGAATTTGAGATAAAAAGCCGATTATTAACATCTCATACACAACACATGGCCACATCAAAAGTAGCTACTACATCCAGTAACAGATTCCCTTTCCGTCCATTTTTCAGACATTCAAGTAAAACAATTAATAATTGAGTTGAAATGAGAGTAAACTTCTTAGCCAAAATTCATGGAGATTGGAAATCAAACAGATTTTCTACCGTAAGTGTAAATGTTAGTATCATTTGGTTATTTGGAAACTGTAGGAAAGTAATTCGATAAAAATATCACCACGAAGATTTATATTTAATTTCCTTGAAGCAGAAAATATATCACGTTTTGGTGAATCTTTCGGCAAGAAATTCATCATCACAACTTTCTGATTTTTCCTAATCTACATGTTTCAGTGTGAGAGGGAGAAAGAGAGATACACACACAGACACACGGAGAGAGAGAGGGAGAGAAAGAAAGTACATTGAACTCCATATATGACGCATGCATGGCAAGCCACTGAGCATCCAACATTGCAAATGCTATACAGTACAAGACATCAAATGCATCTTCATCTTCTGCAGTTGTACGAGTTCTCTTTCAGGAACAGGATAGGTACGTTCAGAGGAAAAAAGGAAGTAACCGTAATAAACATTAAGCACTTACCCTCCAATATTTTAACAAAATTAAGGCCTGGAAGACATTTAGGTTTTGCTGCAAACAAAAAAAAAAAAAAAAGAACTATCAGATCACTATTTTAGCTCTTAGTTTCCATTCCATATGGATAATATTGAAAAAAAAGAGTTCAAAACGATAGCATTGTTGATATTTAAGAGGAAAAGGGAGGGGGGATGTAGCTCTGACCCTTCTCACTGTAATGGGATTAAACCCAAATTCCTACATTCAAGAGCAATTGTAACAGAAACCAACAATCAAAAAACTAGCAAATTACTCATATTTATAGGGATTCATTCCCCACTGCAGGTTTTCTGAGAAAAATCAGTTTTTCATACTGCTCTTGCATACAAAAAGGCCCTCTAATAAATATATCATATAAAGCAGGAATATTATGGTGACTTTCTGCATGTGTCAATGCCCACTATATAATAGAAAAAATTACACACAAAGTGCCCAATATTAGGTTGATCCATGGTTAACAGGGTAACTGCAAACTATGATTAGGCCCCAGACTAGGGGCAGAACTAGAATTAAATTTTAGCTTGCACTAAAATAAGTGTCTTAAGGTTTAAAGATAATCACCGACTGTTTTTTCTGACAAAAAGTTTTTCCGATCTGGTTTTTTGTGACTGATTTTTCAACTGAAGTTTTTGGTCCATGAATCACTTTCACCAACAAAAATCTGCCCATCAACTATGGAAAATTTTGTTGCCGAAAGGTGTCATTCGTTGTAGTGACACTGCAAAATGAAGTGGTCCACGATCCAATTATATCTAATGAGAAAATATTATCCAATAAGATACAAAACTGGAAGAGATAGGACGTTTTTAATTTTAACTAAGAAATCATGGTTGCATTTAATGTATGCAATTTAACAGAAGAAAAAAAAATTCTGCCCAAGTCTTTTTACCTTGACCTGATCGGCTAATCATGAGAACATGAGTAAGAGATAGGTGAATTAAGAATAGCAATTTTTCAGGCGCGTGCATAACTACTTGAATTTAGATTTTCAGATTGTTTCGATTGTGAGTCAAGAGTTCAAATTGCACAAGTTTTTATACTGTGTAACCACCATAAACCTTTAGCAACTTGTATGTAATATGAACAAACACTCGATGTGGGAAACAAAAAAACCATTTCGATATTAATTTTATTAAACTAATGCCTTGCTGTTATCAATAAAGACCAGTTGATTTAAAGAAAATATACAACATAACCAATCTTGTGAAGCTGACAGTTAAAACTAGTTTACATTAGTGAGAAAAAGATTTGGATTAGTCATGATGTATTTTTAAAAAAAAATACAGAGAATCTAAGTTCTACTACGGCCCTGTTTGAGCCACCTTTTTTCCTTACTAAAATGAAAAATATGACCGTTATCCATCACATCAACATTTAAATTCAAATTCTCTATCTCTTGTGTGGACCCCAATAACAGCTATATTTTTCATTCTCATTTTCAAAAAAGGTGGCTCAAACAGGGGCTACATTTAAGTGTACCATTGATGTACCTGAGTATAAATCCAGCATATGAATCAGCATAAATGTAACATTTATGCCAGCAACAGCAAATGGGTACTCCCAGGCTGCACGCTTTCCACCTTGCTTAGAAAGTAATCGCTGAAAAGGAACCTTCAATTCAAATTCTAAAATATCAGTAAAAATCAATCCTTCCTGGATTTCAAAATACACATAACTAAAGATATTTTAACATCATACAAAACTATCGATCTTGGAAGCAGCAGCAGATCAACCATACCCGATAAGTCTTGGCAAAAAAAAGCAAGTTCTCAAGTGAAATGAAGCCACAACCCCTAAGGCCAATGAGTAAGCACAATGAGACAATAATTCAGAATTTTCTTGAAAATAATATAGCTACATTTGATGCAATATTAGAAAGAATGAAAGAGAGGGAGCGCACAGTACATCCACATATAGCATAGGAGCTAATGTGGTAGATCATTCGTTTTTCATTTTTAGAAAATAATTGTACTGGTTTAGTAGATCATTTTTATTTGAATGTGAACTGCATAATATATGAAGCATACACTAATATAAATTGAGAATTCAAAGGAGGACTGTAAGATTGAAAGTTTCTGCCTAAATACACAGTAGCACTAACTTTACTACCAACTCCCAAACAAAATGACCAGGATCAATCCAAATTTGTCTGCTTGCATGTATGCACACCCCAAAATCCTAACGCTCGTACAGTCGTACTGACATGGGATGTAAAACTAGAATTGAAAATGTGGAAGTGCACCTGAAGTCAGTTGATGGATTAGCTCCTTGCCACCCCATATCCTTCCACTGCTCAGAGATTAGACCTTTAAGCTTAACATCCGGAAAGGCAGCATCCCACAAGGTTCGGAGAGCTTCCTGGCAGTAGAAGCAAGCATTTATATTGATGTGAACAAGTAACTTGTAACTAGAGTAAGTGTTGACATTACAAATGAATCCACCTCCATATCAGAAATTAATTGCTAATGGAAATATTACATAGGTCCTATCGAAAAAAAAAAGGAAATATTACATAGGTAAGTAGTGGCTAGTTCTGTCTGAGGCTAATAGATGAGTTTTATAAATCAGAACATAGTCTCGGACTTGTGGGATCCTCAGCACATGTAGTTATAGTCGTGGAACTGAAGCGCTGGCCTTTTATTTCCTTTTTATTTAAATTAAGGAGATCATGGGAAACAGAACAAGGATGGAGAATATACTTGATGATCAAGGCGAGTCTCATCAAAAGGCACTCCTAATCGTTCTTGAAGTGTTTGAAGTCTTTGTTCCTGCTAGCATTTCAAAATCTGCAACTTAGGTCAAGAAGTACTAAAAGTCAAAGAAGATTTGAAAACCCATACTGCAGCAGATTCAACAATATTCACCTTTATACACTTTACCCAAGAAATATTTTCACCAGAAGGGGTTAATAAAGGCCATTAGGAAAAAAAATCACGATCTACATCTATATTACAATGCATATAAGATTAGGCAGGCAGACCAACAGATGAAAATATATAACCCTATGTCTCTTTAATGCAATAAACCATTTACAATTTAGATACACGCTGAAATGAAAGGTCTCATAAATCAATCAAATTTTCCAAATACCTGAGTAGGACTTAAAGTGTAGCCAAGAAATTTTCCGCTTCCATATCTTTTATTGCCTGAGCGGTTAAACATTCCTCCTATCCATGTTCTTGGTCCAACCATAGCATTAGCTATAACCAACAAAATCTGATTAGTGAAATAATAAGTTTTTGTTCGTTAGACAGTGGACACTGATTAAAAAAAGTAACTGAACTTACTTAACACACCCCCACATCCAACTGCAAATCAAGGAGTTTTATAAATTTGATAAATATTTAGGCAATCTGTAATCTAGTATTCAATTAAGGAAGATATAGAAAACTCAGGCATCATTAAATATAAGACAGATAAGAAATCATCCTCCATCAACATTTTTAAAGGCTCCATTATGTGATAGCACGAGCCTGCCTCTCCATCTACAGAAATTTGGCAGAGTTGGCAGTTAATTTAGTTGTGGATGTTGTTCAAGCACAGAGGTATCAACCATTTGCTTATCATTTCTTTCTTACCCGAGTATGTCAATTTTTTTGAGAGAAGTTGACTCAGGTTTTAGTATGTATTATTTTGCATTTGAGTGTGGCAGGGGCTTCATGAATGGATTAAAGAGCAAAATTATCATAACTTTTTTATAATCAAAGCCTACAACAATAGCACCTAAATCCTGTATTCCTCTCAGCCCCTGTTTGACAATGATTATTTTCAAACTCTTTTTTCTATATACTCATTTTCAACCATACATTCACACAATAAAATATTTTGCACGTAAAATCAAAACTTTTTCATACTTTTGACCACTCATTCTCTTAAAAATCACTATTCAAAACTCTTTTTTCCCAAATAATGGTTGTCAAACAGGGGCTCAGTTGTATAACCAATTGGTCTCAAGTTCAAGCTTTGACACTTTTAGCCCCTATTTGACAACCATACTTTTGAAAAATAGAGTTATATGAGAAAGGTAGCATGGAAATCATACAAGGTTTCAATATGCTTTAGCTTGTTTTTCAAGAGCCATTCACTTAGGATAGATACACACTTTACAATAAACGGTCTGCACCAAGGACAGAAATACAGAAAGCAAGGCAACAATAAGAACAAGGAAAAAGGTCACCCTAAGCAAAAGAAAAAAACTCTATTGAAAACTTCAAAATTAAACTCAAAGGCAGCGGAAGTGGTAAGTGTGTGAACACTGAGGAAGAGATAAAAAATAAACTTATGTAAGCAATGTCATAAAGCAGTATTAATCATTTTAACTCACTAAAGCACTGAGCTAATTTACTCACTAAAGCACTGAGCTAACTTTGATATTACGTGAGTAGAATTAAGCGACCAAGCCGAATCTTCATCGTGCTTTTTTCCATCCCAGTAAAGTTCATCTTCATCAACCTGGATATGTGCATAGAATAAGGATATGAGAGAAACAGAAAAGCATTGATTTTCATACAAAAATTTACTTCAATCATAGTGGACAATGGTAAATGGATCCAATAGCATAATCCCTAAAAAGAATTGATGAAGTTACTAATATCTGGTACAATAAAATGAAATTACTGGACACCAATTAGCCATAGACAATTATTCTTTCTAATTTTTACTTAAAAATCGATATTTGAGTACTCGAAATAACCAGAACTAGCATTATACAAAGCCAAAACTAAGAAAATAATTTTTTGTTTCAAGAAAGAAACTGAAGCATGGAAAATATTGGAGACCGGTATACTTTTAGCCAAAACTAGTATAGTTTAATGTTAATTACATAACAATCTTGAATATCAAGCAGTAAAATAAATAGAAATTAGTACAATAATTTATAGCTTCAAAGTAATGTATTCATTTTCAAGAAAATCTCTAGACTTCAATTGCAGCACAGGATGTCAATGGACAAAACTAGTATCAAGACTCTGTGATTGCATTGTCTGGTGCAATACTGTAGGTGAATGAATAATCACCTGATTCTACAGGAAGATTTATTTGCTTGTGGTTCTACGCAATCGAAATTCAGTCCTGTATGATTCAAGACTCAAACTAATGCCCTAAGAATTCTAAGACTTCTTTATTTAAATTTTAAAAATAAATGTATCCGACGATGAAATTACTTCTGGGGAAGCTGAATACTAATAGAAAAACCAGAGTGTATTTTCAAAAGAGAAGTTAGTCCCTCTGTTTTTGGTGCTATAAAATGAAAGAGTGAAGGTTAGAGAGATAATCAGCAGCTTACTCTTCTATTAGAGGCACAAGAAGGAATACATTTTCTACGCCTTAATTTCATCAGAGACAAAAATGTGAGAGATGAGAATCTCCTACCCTTTCTAAGCAAAAAGCAAAGCAAAAGCGAGTTGATGATACAGTAATCCATTGATTGCATTTACCCATGCTTGGCTCCTCTAATTCAACCCGTAATCATTCGAAAACACTCCCATTTTCCCAATTTCTCCACCAAATTATTACCTTAAAATTAAATCCCTATATCATCCTGTATGCCTAGGAAAAAAAATTGAATTTTTGGGGGGTGACATGAAAAGGGAAGATTCATAGCGCAATCAATGGGCAATTTGCAGCATTAACATCATTGTGGACAGAGAAATATTGGGTTTTCATTATGAAAGAGGTGGACAAAAAGTTTTTCAAAAAGGAAAGAAAAAGGCAGGCATATTTCATATTTGTATTCTCTTTGCATGACACACCAGACAAAATCACACGCTCAAGAAACACGTACAAAGATACAAACATATAAACACCCTAACTATATACTTGCAGCACATTGGAGGGTATGATAAAGATGGGAAAATGTACCTCTTAACGCATACGAGAATTGAAATTCTTCTTCCTGTTGTTGAAAGGGAGAATGTGGGGCCAAGTTGGAGGAAGCAGTGGGACCATAGCGGGAGCAACAGAGGAAAAAGTAGGAATATGAAAATGATGAAGATAAAGATGGGAAGAGGGCTAGAGAGCGCCTTGGCTTTCTGGAACCGACCATGTTGCAGAATGCCCGCCTATTTCGTAGTATTTGGCACAGAGGAATTTGCACTTCACGTCAATTTTTTTGGCTTTGCATTTTAGAAAATGTGACCTTTTCAAAATCTTTTCAAGATTATCATTTTTGAACATTTTTGTCCCTCAAGAAAATTTAAATACCCTACAAATTTTTGAATTGACGGCGTGAAAAAATTGTACAAAAAGTGAAAAATGTGACAACCAATCAAGTCACAATAATATTTGAAAAACAAAGTTGAAAAACCCAAAATCAAGCCCAGATTCTCTCTCATTCAACCTCTCAACTAAACCTTAAACTCGCACTCTTTCTCTCTCGTTTCAAATCTGAAATGCCAATCGGTGTCACATACAAATACCTCTATTTGCCGCCATTTTAACATTTAAACGTGCTTCGAAAAGCTTGACAAACATTTCTCATGCAGACACACTGAAGTCAAATATCTCATTCGATTCGGATAAATTTGCATAAGGTTTTGGATCAAATCTTCCTTTTAGGTTTTAACAATGAATAATTTTCAAGGTATGGGCTCATCTTATCTTGATTCCTACATTTGTGTATTCGGTGTTTGAGTTTTTCATTTGTTATGTTGATATCATTAGACCACCCAGTAAAATATACTGGGTTAGAAGTAAACTCAGACAGGAAAAGAGAAAAGAGGATCACATTTGGTTAACTTGACTATTTATTGTTACAGTAACTGATGAGCAGTAACTGATGAGATTGTGATAGTTTGCATTTTGTCTCTTTTATTATTACTAGTCTCTGCCCGTGCAATGCACGAGTGGAGATATTTTTAAGTCATTGTTAACGTGTTCAATGTTAAGGATTGATTGGAGAGTTGATTGAACATGAATATTGTTCTTAATAAAAGAATAGAACATAAAACCTATTAACAAAACTAATTAGTACTAAGAATCTTCCCAATACAAAGTTTCCTTAAAAACTCTATGCTCTCCCATGCAAACGGCTCATCAATATTGTCTCTTCGAGTGAAAAGTGTATAAAACATAGTACACAACATATATCAAATGAATGACTATTAATTAGTCCAGCCAAATTAAAGAAACTCTTGACTTTAAATCAATGAGCAGTGAACCATAAGATAAGCATGTGAGTTATAAGATGAATATGAGCCAATGCATTCACAAAACTTGGCATAGCTCTGCAACTACAAGAAAATCTCAAGGATGAATTGTTATAAGTGATTGAACATAAAATATAGTTTTACAAAAAGGTTTCAAGACAGGTCAAGGTTATCCAAACCTATATATAAACTATATAACTCTTGCACGAGATCATGCCCCCGACGGGGATCGACCTGACCAGTCAGGTCGCGGGGGTCGAGGGGGCAGCGCCCCTCGTGGGGGCTCAA
This sequence comes from Fraxinus excelsior, assembly GCA_019097785.1. Classification (NCBI taxonomy): domain Eukaryota; kingdom Viridiplantae; phylum Streptophyta; class Magnoliopsida; order Lamiales; family Oleaceae; genus Fraxinus; species Fraxinus excelsior. The sequence continues at coordinate 11,480 of JAGHKM010000112.1, forward strand.
GGGCAACGTCCCCGAAAGGAATTTTGATTTTTATGTATGTATGGAATTGAATATTTTCTAATGTTTTTAAATGAAATTATTAATAAGTGAAATTGTATTTATAGTTTATGTGAAATGTAAATAAGTAGAATTATGAGCAAAAAAATAAGAAATAAAAAAAGGCGCGGGTGCGGAGACATTAAAATTATTATTTTTAAACACGACTTTAAAAATATTAGTTTCTGCTGTTGTGAAATTGAAGTTATCGGTTTTACACACAACATACCGGAGTTTCATCTTCCTTACCGAATTTAACAGTTTTCCAAAAATGAATATACTTAGCGGATTTAATCAATCTTATCGGATTTACATGAAGCATACCGTATTTGGCATATACCGAATTTACACTCTTTACCGGATTTTGCATACCACACTATTTTTATATATCTACAATTCACAATATTTTTGTATATTTATTCCATTGTTTTGTTATATTTATACCATCATATTCATTTCATATTTTCAATCATTACCATCATTATACACTGTCAAGTTTCTTTATTTGTTTTGATAATTATAGCATATTAGCCATCATTGTTTTGAAGTTCTAACAGATTAGCCATCGTTATTTTGAATTCAAGAAAATCAAGAAAAAAAGATAATCTCAATAGAAAACTCAAATTCTTGTTTTGATAATCCTACCAGAAAAAAATAGCTATCAATATTTTCAATTCAAGATAATCAAGAAAAGAAAGGATAGTCCCAATAGAAAACTCAAATAATTCGCAATGAAATTTCTTACTCATATTACTTGAATTGAAAAGGCACATTATCAATTAACTCAAACACAAATCAATAATTATCCACATATTAAATTCATCAAACTCACAATAAAAGGTAATCTTTACTTTTTCATATATTTTTGAATACATGCGTACTTTCTCTAATCGTTTCTCTTTCATTATTGTTTTGGTTTTATAAATGATATTTTATGGATACTAGGGTTTTATAAAAAAAAAAATCCTAAAAATTTAATGAAAATAAATATTAGTGAATATATTTTTATTTCTCTTCTATATAAAAAGTGGCTATGAAACGGAAGTTATTGTTTTTGACAGAAATTCTTGTTCCACCGTTAACTTTGATGAATTCCGTTAAGTAGCAATTAAGGCTGTTACGTAGCAATTAAGGCAGCCCATTTAAATTGTTAATTAATTAAGTTAATGAGTTAACATGAGAGTGACACGTGTAGTTTTATAGGTTATTAATTGGTTCTTTTATAAATGAGAATGGTGAGTCAACCACGTGATAGAATTGAAAGGGTGTCAAATTATTCTTTACTATTTCAATGCCTTGATTTTGGGGATATTTGTAATGATGCATGTCACTTTTGTACTTTTGTGGATGGGAAATGAAGTCTTTTTATTTAATTGCATGAATTATCGGGATTGGGAACTATTGGAGGAAAAACACGGTAATTCATAGATTTTTATATACCGTGTAAGCCAAAGTGAGAAAATGAATTCCCTAGAAAAAAGTGTCTATCAAACACATGAAAAACAGGAAAATGGAAAATGTTTTACATTTTCCATGGAATTGGATGACTATCAAACACACCCTTATATAATCTTATTTAGTGTTTGAAAATATTTATTTTAATAAACATTAAGTATTTGGAGTTTATTCGGCTATAATGACAATTGCCCTTGCAAATGGCGGAGTAAGAACATAGTTTTTAAACTCATTGCTGAAAAGTATGCATTTTTTCTGGAGGGTTTACTAGTGGTGGCAATGGGCCGAGCCGAGCCGGCTCGGCCCATGCCAAGACGAGCTCGGCTCGTGCTCGCACGAGCCGAGCTCGTGGCTCGTTGCCCACGAGCCGAGCTTAGGCTCGGCTCGTGGGTTTTTGGGCGAGCTCGGCTCGTGCCCGAGCTCGCCCAAACGAGCCGAGCGCTCGGCTCGGCTCGTTTTTTTTTTTAAATATATATATAATAATAATACACATAACATACCGACACTAGTTTAATTGTAAAAGATATATATACACACATTTTGTGATTAATTTCTAAATATACATTTTCAAAAAAATTTATAATTTTTTTAAAAAATAAGAACAAAAATTATTTTGTTGAGTTACTAAGTTACTTGAGTAATAATGTAATATATTTTTTGTTTACCATTTTATACTTAAACTTAAAAATAATATATATGTAAAGTATAAACACATTTTATAAACCATTTTTTAAATATACATTTTTCAAAACATTTTTTATTTTTTATAAATAAAAAAAATAAAGATAGACCCTCCTCCTTTATCCGGGCTTGGGACTGGCTACTTCAATTTTTAGTAGGCGGAGTTAAAAATTGTACACGAACAACTTGTTACGTGTACAATTTTTTAAAAAATATTATAAATGTATGAAAATTAAATTTTGTGATGATTATGGTGAAATTAAATATCACTTACTTGGTTACAGGCAATTTCGGTATATTTATCTTGAATTCGATAATTAGCGTCTTCCCAATCTTTCACGCACGTTAACGCTTCCAAAATATCTTCTTTTAGTCGACTCCTGACCTCAGAGAGAACCCTCTTCCTTGCACTAAAAGCAGACTCCGAAACTACAGTGCTAACAGGAGGTGTTAGTAGATCTTTTGCCATTGCAGAAACTACTGGCCATCGACGTTCATTATCTCGCCAAAATTTAATTACCTCTTCTGAATTTTTCTTAACTTCTTTGGTAGTAGGCAAAGTATGACGAAAGTAATCGATTAATTCAGATGGCAACGCATTTGGACTATTACTCGAAGTTTGAGTACATGTAGTGGATGACAAACTACTACTACCACCACCAGATGAACCACGTGCATATGCAAATGAATTAAATCTATATGAGTTCATGCTTTCGAATAAATCTAAAATTACATCGTCGTCATCCGTTGGATTAGTGGGAGGAGTAGATGTAGGTACACGAGTAATATTTGTACCCATTCGTGAAGCATATAATTCGTACATTTCACGTAATGTTTCTTCCAAATTCCTATAAGTAATAGGTGTACTAAAAGTTAAATAATTTGAAATTTTATCAATTACAAATTTAGTACCCGATAAATTAAATCGGGGGTCCATGACGCATGCTAAAGGAAATAACATAGGTAATTCTTCCCAATATTTTCTGAATTTTAATTCCATGGAATATATAACTGCATGAAAATCGGGGTCATTTTGAAATCGACGAAAAGTCTTAGCAATTGCATAAAGACGTTCAAGAACCATACAACTTGTAGGATAATAAACGCCAGACAATATATTTGTAGAATCATAAAATGTGGACAAAAAATGTTTTATTTTAAGAACTATATTCCAATCGGTTTCATTCAAAATAGTTTCGTCTTCATCTCTAACATGCCTATTGTTATAAAATTCAGTAATTAAATGTTCGAAACCTTCACATGATTTTAATAATAAGTAAGTGGAATTCCATCTATGGCCTACGTCAGTAATAAATGTTTTTGTATTTGTCATTTCATTTTCTGAACAAAATTCTTCAAATGCTTGTTTTCGACTAGGTGTAATCGTGATATATATAAGTGCACTCCTAATTCGGTCAATTTCATCCTTAACATGTTTTAAACCGTCTTGTACTACTAAATTAAAAATATGACATACACATCGAATATGAAATAAATAACCACCAAAATCGGGTTGAAGTACTCTATGCAATTTATCGATAACAACTTTATTTACGGAAGCATTGTCGAAAGTAAAAGAACGAATTTTACTCTCGCATTTATACTCTTTAACTATATTTATGATAGCATTAAATATAGTTTGGGCGTTGTGTGGGTACTCAACAATTTTAAAAGCAATAATTTTTTTATGCATAACCCAAAGTGGGTCTATATAGTGTGCAGTTGCAGCAATATAACCTCTCTTATTAATACCTTCCCACATATCAGAAGTTAAAGATATCACACCCCCATATTTCTCTAAATCATTTATCAATAGTTGTTTTGCATGAAGAAAATATTTAATTGTATCAGCACGGAGAGTATTTCGACTTACCCCAACGTACCTCGGCTGAAGATATGTTTTGACGTAGTTCACGAAATGTTGGTTGTCCGCTATTGCTAGTGGCAACTCAGACGCGGCAACAAACTTCACCATTCCCGTTCGAGCTTCCTCCTCTGAATACATCCATGTAGAAAGTGGTGTAGTACCACTGGCGCCTGGAGAACCAAACTGTAGTTGAGTTTGACCAGCTGGAAGAAACCCATGTTTGGTCACACATGCTTTGTAGTGACGATTGAGGTGGGTAGTTCCAATGCCTCTTTGCCATGCCAGTCGTTGTTGGCAGTATTTACATACTGCTTTGGTTTCGGGGATTCCATCGACCAAACGATCGGTTTGAACCAATTTAAAATGGTCCCAACATTTTGCCTTGTTCTTCCCCTTTCTTTTCCCTCTTGCATCGAGAATATTTGACGTAGGCTCTTCATCTTGTTCCAAATCAATTGGAACACTAGGATCAACATCAACGTCATCCAAATCAATTGGATGACTACCTTCATGAACGTCGTAATTTTCAATATTTTCTGGAATTGGTAATTCATTGAGACCGGTGAATTCATTCCCAAATTGATTTTGGGCAGGTGTTTGTATTTCGTTCTCCATACCGAACAAGTTTTCAACAAATGATCGCGAATCCATTTGTTAAGAATAATAGAAATTGAATATAGAAATGTAGAAGATGATTATAGAATGAATGAATGAATGAATGATATATTGATATTGTTGATAAATAAATGGAGATTTGAGAATGTAAATTGTATAGAGTAGAGAATGAGAGAATATAGATTGATATTGGTGGAAAAAAAAGTTTGATTTAAGTATGTATTTATAGAGGAAAAAAAAAATAAAATAAAAAAAATTTCAGGGACCAAAACGGTCACTGAATAAATTCAGTGACCGTTCTGGTCAATAAATTCAGTGACCAGAACGGTCACTGAATACAACTATTCAGTGACCAGAACGGTCACTGAATTTAACTTTTTAAATTTTTTTTTTTTTTTTTTTTTGCCTTTGGTGGACGAGCCACGAGCCGAGCGGCTCGTGGCTCGTCCAATTAACGAGCCACGAGCCGCTCGGCTTGTGGCTCGTCAAATTTTTTTTTTTTTTTTTTTTTTTTTTTTTTTAAAGCCGACGAGCCGGCTCGTGGGCTCGTCTTGGACGAGCCGACGAGCCGAGCAGGCTCGGCTCGTCACCCGATCGGCCGAGCTCGGCTCGTGCTCGGGCTCGTTTTTTTACGAGCCCGAGCGGCTCGTGGGCGTGAACAGTACGAGCCGAGCGGGCGAGCCGACGAGCCGCTCGGCTCAATTGCCACCTCTAGAGCTAGGTGCGCCAGGTGATGGAGCACCCAACCCAGGTGGTCCGCCACCATAGGTCATCACGGTGGCTTCAGAATTGGAGGAAAACTGGTGCGGTGTCGTGATAGTCGCGACGGGCAGCTTTCAATTTGAAATTCAGATCTTATCCTTGCTGTTTGGGCTAAATTGTTTGCATGGTCGAGGTCGTCTTGAGTAGGGGAGTTGGCCGGTGGTATGTTTCGGCCAGAAAGGTGGCCGGACAGCGTGATTCCAACGTTTGACTGCATTTCATGCGGTAAAGTTTGTAGCTCGATTCCGGTCAAATATGTCTGAGTAGGGGCTGGTGGTTGGGTGGGTTGTGAAGAGGGCAATGAGGGCTTCAAGGTGGTATGTTGATCCGACGGCCAAGGTGATCAGAGTTTGGGGATTTTGCCTTCAAATGTGGCGGCTTAGAGGTTGATGATTTTTTCATATTTGTGACTAATTTGCACCTTTTTAAAAGTTTGAACCCATAATTACAATTTATTCTTTATTTTTCCTTTATTTTGTGTTTGTTTTATTTCAATAGAAGGGTAAAATGGTCAAAAGGACGTTTCACACCAAAAATTGGAAAGGTAAGGACGTTCTGCACCAAGAAACGAAAGGTAGGGACGTTTTGCACAAAACCGTGTAAAGGTATAGACGTTTTGCGCTAATGACCCTTTCTTGAATAGTTGCATTAGTTGGTAGACTTAATCTCCTTTGGAAATAGACTTTTTGTTTACTCTTAATGATATTGCGGACAATTAATATTATTAATGGTTTTATCGATTTTATAAAATAAAAAGAAACTTAAATTTTATGTATTGGAGTGTTAAATCATGCCTACTACTTGTATCGAGCATATTCTTGTGAAATGTGTAGTGACGTAGATGGATGTGAGACATATTAAATAGTATATAGTAAGTAATGAAAATATTATTTATTAATACGCACCAAATATACTTTCAGAATGCTATAGGATGTCACGACTTCAAGAAAATGAAAATATTATCTGTTAATATGTACCAAAAAAAATCACTTTTCACAAAATTACTTCTCAATAAATCGGCTTAGGAGCTTCGGGAGCATAGGAAGACAGAGAAAAGGGCAAGATGGAGAGAATATAATTAAAATAAAATAAATTGCTCAGATGATTAATGTTAATGTTATTCACTCAAGAGATTTGAGAATCTTTTTTGTAATAATAATAATAGTTAACAATTATTGTTAACCATGAAAAATGATTCATGTTAAAGACAAGATACACTTGGACAAGAAAAACTCGTGCTCAAAATCAACTCAAAATATTTTAGCATGGGTTTTATTGGCCTAAAAAAAAAAAAATTAAGTGAATTGAAGTTGAGTTTTCTAGAACGTATCAATAAGCTAAACACATACTGCAAGTTGTCTCATGTCATGAATAAACTTGAACACTCAAGAAATTCGTTGGACACGTGGATTTAAATCTCTTACAACCAACACAATCCTTGGTCATTGGGGCAGATGCAATTTTTTTTAGCTTTACATCAATCGCAAGGTCTCATTTCTAATACATTGATGGGGAACGCTCGGGTACGTTGAGTACATCTATATGTGTATTATAAATCTTTACTACGTGACATATTGAGTTTTATTAAATTCATGTTTGACCCTCATTTATTAAAACTTATTTTTCTATAAGTTCATTTTCAATCACATATTTTATGAAACCCACAACTTTTTTTCAATTTTTAAACACACATTTCATAAACTTTTATCAAAATTTACTAAAATTCTAATAATTATCAAAATTAAATCGGGGCTAAGTAAAATGAGGCCCTTTTGACAAAATTAAATAACACCACATTTTCTCTTTCATTTCGACCTCAAAAATTTATCTTCTTAAAATTTTTGCCTTCATTAGTTAATTTTCCTCAATTAAGCTATATTTTATACCACCTCATTATTTGTCAAATTTTGTGTCAAACTAAATGTGCATGTAGCATATAGCATAACTGTTTCCCTATTTACTTTCATTTGTGAAAATGGACTCCAATTGGTAACCAAGATAAGACTTGGACCATTATTTGGCCCACTACCCAGGATACTTCTTGTTTTCTCTAGACAAACGGCCCAATATCATAATACATGAGTAACGAACTATGGGCCCAGCCCAGTCAACTTGTTTGTGGGGAAAAAAATCGTTTATACCTGGTAGAAATAAACTATTTCATGAAATACTGTGTAAAATACTTTTTAATATGTAAAATAAAACCCAATATACTGCTTCCTAGAATTACTCATATTTCACTTTTTTTTTACGTTTTAAAGAAATTGTAACTGAAGAATTCAAAATACACCATAAATTATGCTGCCATTAATTCTGTCTCCAAATCAGTTGTTTTGTAGAATATAAAGCCATGCATTTTCAGCATTCCTGCCCTTCCTAGCTTTCCTCACATTCCCTAGGATGAGATCAGCATCCGTTTGATGTCCCCGGCCCCCATAGATCTTCTGGTTTTCATACTTGTATAGTTGACATGTGATGTATCTCCTATCAATGTTGCGAACAAAACTTTCTTCCATGTGATGTATTTTGTTGTTGATGATGAACTCTGCTTATTTTGTCACGAACACGGAACACACCAAAGATATCCTCATGTAAACATGTGAAAATTATAGATTTAAGTGATAGATATCCTCACGTAAGTATGATATTCTTTTTACCTCTCTTTTGCAAGATAATGAATTTAGTGTAATTAAACCTTGTTATATTAGGAGGTGATAAGTTGATGACCATTCCTTTGCATATTTTTTACGTTGGGTAGTTAGTTTGCTCTACACCAAAGATAAACTAGATCAATTGTAAACATGTAGGAATATTGTGATATTCAAAATCCTATTCCAAAATGGACCCTTACGAAAGAAAAAGGAAATTTTAATCAGCAACAATTATATAAAACGTAATCTCTATTCAATTGGAGAGGTTTTGTAGACACTGAAAATGAAATTTAGCAAAGAAAATACATTTTCTGTAAAATTTTCATCGCATTGCAAACTGAAATTATTACAGCAACAACCACTTTCATTTGATTCTTAGTGCACTTGTTTATAGCAATATCATCCTTAGTGCAATATGTTGCGTCTGAAGAGCTGCTATTTTCCTCTTAACTTCATGTAGCTCCTTAATTAGGCAGAATTGACTGTGGTGCAACAAGCTGAATGCCAAGATAAAAAATAGAAGATAGACAATGGTGAAATGAAAACTATTAAGAAATCTTATTGTAGTCTTTACAAAGGAGTGACCTTATACACCTATTTATACTAGAAGATAAATTATATACAATACATACAATGCCAACAGTAAAATCCCTGGAATCAAGGATAGTTAGTAGTGCTAAGGGTAAATCCGTTGATGGCAGTGTACTGGCCTATTTCTTCAGAGTCTGGTAAAGGGGATAGCACTTTCTTTATTTTACATTTTCCTTCTTCTCTTTGTCAATTGTTTCTTTAGTCCTTGTCTTCTCATTATGTGCATTTTGATAGTCTGAATTATCATTTCTAACAGCCCCCTTCAAGCTGGAGGTTATCTCTGTAACTCCGAGCTTGCTTCGTAGGAAAAGATGTCTGGAATTCAATAACGGTTTGGTTAATATGTCGGCAACTTGATCTGTTGTTGGAACATAGCTGATTATGAGCTGTTTGGCTAATACTTTATCACGAACGAAATGCACATCAAGCTCAATGTGCTTGGTTCGTGCATGGTAGACTGGGTTAGAAGCTAGAGCACTTGCTCCTAGATTATCGCACCAGATTCTGGGAACCTCTGTCTGAGTGATGCTAAGTTCATGTAAGAGAGACTGAGTCCACACAATTTCTGCAGTGGTGTGAGCTAAGGTTCTATACTCCGCTTCAGTGCTGGATCTCGCCACAACTTGTTGTTTTTTAGAGCACCAAGAGATTAAGTTCCCACCAAGGTAAACACAATACCCCACAGTTGATTTTCTATCATCCGGGCATGAAGCCCAATCTGCGTCACCATAAGCAATTATGTTAAGATCCTGTGTTTCTTGAATAATCAGTCCTATCTCAAGCGTTCCTTTGATGTACCTGAATATTCTTTTTAATAAATTCCAGTGTGCATCAGTAGGACATTGAAGGTATTGGCTGATTCTATTTACTGCAAACGTGATATCAGGCCTAGTATGCGTTAGATATTGGAGAGCACCTACAGCACTTCTGAACTCAGTAGGATTCTCTAAAATCCGTCCTTCAGTTTTGGCAATAAGTTTCCCAGCTGCCATAGGTGTGACACTTGGTTTCAAATTTTCAAAGCCAAATTTTCTCAAAGTGTCAGTAGCATATCTTCTTTGTGACATATGTAGGCCAATCTCATCTCTGTAGAACTCGATGCCCAGAAACTTCCTCAGACTTCCCATATCTTTTAGTGCAAAGGTGGTATTCAACCTTTCAATTAACTCTTGTACCCTTGTAGAATTGGTTTCAGTTATTATAATATCATCTACGTAAACTAGTGGATATATCACGGACTCTTGAGTTACCAGATAGAATACTGAGTTGTCAGCCTTAGATTGCATAAGTTCCCAATTCAGCAACGTCTCTTTCAACGTATCATGCCAGGCTCTAGGAGCTTGTTTAAGCCCATAAAGGGCCTTGTTGAGTTTACATACAAACGATGGTTTATTTTGATCAACAAAACCTTGAGGTTGTTCCATGAAAATAGTTTCTTCCAATTTGCCATTGAGAAAGGCATTATTAATATCTACTTGCCTTATTTCCCAGCCTTTCGAAACAACAAGTGTGAGAATAATCTTTAGGGTTGGTGCCTTAGCTACTGGACTGAATGTTTCATAATAGTCGATACCTGATGTCTGCAAGAACCCTTTTGCCACCAACCTGGCTTTATATCTCTGAATTTCTCCATTTGTATCATGCTTCAATTTATATACCCATTTGCAACCTATTACCCTCATTTCAGACTCTGCAGGAACTAGTACCCAGGTGTTATTTTTTATCAGTGCTTCATATTCTTCCTTCATAGCTTGGCACCATTTTTCACTTTTCAAAGCCTCATGAACACTCACTGGTTCTATCTCATCAGTTGAGCTTGTAGCAACATCAGCAAAAACTTTTGGTTTAAAGATTCCTGCCTTAGACCTGGTTACCATAGGATGTTCAGTTGTCTGTTCTTTTTCTGGTGTAGAGGACTCATGTCTCAACTCTCTTTCATGTGCTGAATACTCAGGCTGGATATCAGATTGTATATCTTCTCGTTCAGCTTCTTGTATCTGTTGCATATTAGGTCCTATATCATTTTCCATCATTCTTTCACTCTCATCCTCAGCAACTGGCTCCTGTGCAGATTCTTCTGTGAGGGGAATTATATCAGCTGATTCTGTGATTTTTCTGGGTAATTCGTAGGAACTGATTTCATAAGGTAGATGATGAGAAATGATAGGAGGATATTTGTCTGAGGAGTTTTTGTTGAGAAACCCTGTTTGGAATGGGAATGACTTTTCATCAAAGTACACATGCCTGGAGATATAAATTCTACCACTAGGACTTAAGCATTTGAAACCTTTGTGAGATAAACTAGGACCTAGGTAGACACATCTCTGGGAATGAAAGTCAAACTTATGCTTTTGATATGGTCTAAGGCAAGGGTAACAAGAGCATCCGAATACTTTAAGTAATTGATAGTCAGTGATGTACTTAAATAAGAGTTCAAAAGGTGATTTGTGTTGAAGAGTGGGAATAGGCATCCTGTTTATGAGGTATGTTGCAGTTAAGAAGGCTTTCCACCAGTAAAAGATGGGCATATGTGCTTGGGATAGTAAGGTTAACCCAGTCTCAGTTACATGCCTGTGTTTCTTCTCAGCCCTTCCATTTTGTGCTAATGTATGTGGGCAAGAATACCTTAGTTTAATCCCTGATTCGAAGGCTATCTTATCTAAGCTTTTATATTCTCCTCCCATGTCTGATTGAATTGTTTTTATCTTCCTTTCAAACTGATTTTCAGCAAAATTTTTGAACAGGATAAAATAGTGAACAACTTCAGACTTATGCTTTAGAGGGTAAATCCAGGTATACCTAGTACAGTCATCTACAAAGAGAACATAATACTTAAAACCTGAAGTAGAATTTATAGGGGCTGGTCCCCAAACATCAGTGTGGACAAGATCGAGTGGCATTTTAGCATGAGATAGAGACAATTTGAATGGCAAGGCATGTGATTTGCCAATCTGACATGCTTCACAGAAGGGAATTTTTTTATTACTAATAAAGTTGAGTTTATTACAAGTTTTCAAGAACTGAAGTAGCACAGAGGTAGGAGGATGTCCTAGTCTTCTGTGCCAGATTTCAATCTGTGATTCAAGGACATTGTTACTGGTAGAGTTTGCATATTCAGATGAACTCGTGTAGAGGATGGACTGAGATTTGTTTAGATGATGACTGGTAGGACTTGTTTTCTGATTTGTTGTGTCATGGCAGGGTAGATCCAGCTGATATAATCCTCCTCTAAGTTTCCCCTGCACTAGAGCCTTCCTGGTTGATAGATCCTTCACAACACAGTTGTTAGGATAAAATTCAACTCCATATTCTTTTGCTTCAGCAATATTGTCCTTGTTGGTAGTTACATGGTGGCTAGCTCCAGAATCAACATACCAGGCTTGATCATCTGCTGAGATTGGGTTTGTAATGTAAGCAGATGGATGCGAGTTGGAAGTCTGAATAATAGGCCTTTTTCCCATAAATTTCTCATCAAATCTATTGTAGCACCACGCAGCAGTGTGATTACTCAGGCCACATATCTGACAAGGATTTCTTGTCTCATTTGTTCTTCCAAACCTGCCTCTGCCTCTTGTTCTTCCTCTGAAGTTTGAGTCTCTACTACCTCTGTTTCCTCTTCCAGCGTAGGAATTTGTAGACTGGAAGTTCCTCTGAGTGAGATTGATTGATCCAAAGTTGGTTCTAACTTGGCTGAGGTATTCCAATCTGCTCTCAAATGTCATAAGTATGGAAGATAACTCATGCCAAGAAATCTGATCCTTGCTGTTAACTTGCACCACGATTGGAGTATATTCCTCATCAAGCCCAGCTAAGACTTGAGTTACCAAGTCATTATGCTCTATTTTCTTTCCTGCTATTTCAAGATTATCAGCAAGCTGTTTGACAGTGCTGAGATAGTGATCCATAGACATGGATCCTTTCCTCATTCTTTGCAATTCAGATGTGAGAAAGGTCACTCTAGACCTATTTAGTATTCCATAATTCTCATTTATGGCTTTCCACAATTCATTTGAGCTATTGCAGCCCATTACACGCATCACAATATCAGATGTCATTGAGGAATATAGCCATCCCATTAGTAGTTGGTCAATAGACATCCACCTAGAGTATTCAGCATTAGGAGATGACCCAACCACTGTTCCAGACTCAGTTGTGATCTGAACGTCTACAGTCTGAGGAGGACACTCACTGGTGCCCAGTAAATAGCCTTCCAAGCCATGACCCCTCACGATTGGCATAATAACATTTTTCCAAAGCAGAAAGTTATCTCTGTCAAGTTTAACAGAGGCTGCTTGAGTTAAGTTCATTCCAAAGGGAGTAAAGTTACTCCCATGAGCTGGGTTTTGAGTTGTTGGGCTGAGGTTTGTGGTATCTGGGTTTGTGGAGCTCGAGTTCGAAACAGTGGGTAATATATTGGCCATGGATTTGGCTCTGATACCAAGATAAAAAATAGAAGATAGACAATGGTGAAATGAAAACTATTAAGAAATCTTATTGTAGTCTTTACAAAGGAGTGACCTTATACACCTATTTATACTAGAAGATAAATTATATACAATACATACAATGCCAACAGTAAAATCCCTGGAATCAAGGATAGTTAGTAGTGCTAAGGGTAAATCCGTTGATGGCAGTGTACTGGCCTATTTCTTCAGAGTCTGGTAAAGGGGATAACACTTTCTTTATTTTACATTTTCCTTCTTCTCTTTGTCAATTGTTTCTTTAGTCCTTGTCTTCTCATTATGTGCATTTTGATAGTCTGAATTATCATTTCTAACATGCCAACCACCACATCCCTATCGATAACACTGCTGTGGAGTATCCATACAAGAGCAATTGGTTAATTTGTGTGATAATGCTAAGGATTGTGTGGTGCATGAGATCTATGTGAAGATTAATTTGTGATATATGTTTTTGGGATTTTTAAGAGAGTGATTCTCGATGGAATTGATTTGGGAGGAAGATGAAAATACTCCAAATTAGAGATCTCGACAGTAATCACTTACGTTAAGGGTTTGTTTTTGGAGTAAATTTAGCTACCTTAATTTTATGCCTATATGATTTGATAGTTTTCATGTTTTGTTTTTACTAATTTTGCAGTATTTAGGGAGAAAAAAAATCACAAAGTAATGTTTAAACATTTATTGAAAAATGGGTGTGTAGCATAATTCCCACTTGTGGGAACACAAGTTAAGTTAGACTAGACTCATTTCCTTGCCCATAAAAAAAAAAAAAGACCCAACAATTTTTCCTTTAAGCCCTATTTGATTGCCACATTTTCTATGAAAAATGTCACATCTGAAGAAAACGAATTCCACTTTAACCGTTTGATTGCAACATGGAAATGGAAACCGAATTCCAAGATACAACCACTTTAAGCTGCATTTTCTTTGTTTTCATGGAAAACGAATTTCTATGAGTTTGGTGAGTTTTTATTTTCCAACTAACATGGAATTGGAATTCATTTCCACATTTACCTATCAAACGGACATTTAGTCAACAATGTGGGAAAATTACCCAAAATCCTATATGTAAAGACTACTATTCAAAAATAAGATGGTTTAATTATAATTTCATGTATTATGTGGTAATTAAATACATATTAATAATATCAATATTTCATTTATTCATTATTATCTCATTTCTATTCTATCTCTAAATTATACCCACCCAAATCTCTATCTTAAAAATACAAAATCACACAGTGCCATCATATCCCTCATCTCATTCGACATTGACCAACACCCAAATCTCCTATGCCGTCAAGTCTTTGACTTACTGATGCTTCCCATATCGGCCTTGAAGGTACCATTGTAAATGTTTTATGGACAAACCTTTCACTTCTCCAGTGCTTCCCTCAACACTTTCCTTCATCATCTCCCCGATCAATCTTTCACTCATTGGTGTAAGAGCAAAGCCACTGGAAGGAGCACAATGGTGATGCATGATTGTGTGTAGCGATTCTTCAGGCAGCACCACTACGCACGATGCAACATCGCTAAAAGCGTACAGCGTTACCTCATGCAGCAACATTGCGGCATCTTCATCTAGATTTATGTTTCTTTGTGCCTTCATCTGGATTTGTGTTTCTCTGTGTTTGTACTAGAAAATTGAGATTGAAATGTGCGTGTTCGACTTGAAAAGGCCCAAGTCACACGATATTAAAACAAGATCTAAAAGAATCAATCTCAAACAGAAAGTAAATTGCAGAAATTAAAAGAATGAACACAAAATTTCTTTCGGCCTAAGCCCCGGAGGTTCGACGATCAAATCTAACGCCTACATCCCCCGTTGAGCATCAAAAAATGGATATCAGCTCAGTTGCACTATCAAGCCCAAAATAGCAACAAGATTACAGATCGTTCTTCAAATACAAGAGAAAACACAAAGAACTTATCTCTAAAACCACCAAACTGCAGATCGAACGAAGGAATCACAACAAGATAGCCTTCAACAGCCTACTGTACTACAAGATTACAAGAAACCCTTTATTCTCGCATCTAACACTCATACAACAATTTATAGAGGCTAAAACACTATAGATCTCAGTTTATAGGTTCGTCATGAGGGATGAAGAACACAAAGTACTCAAACCCTAGATTCACAGAAGAAAGGAAGTCTCAAACCTTAGAAGAACGAAGCAACCTAAAAGCTAGAGACCAAGTGAGTAAAATATCTGTTGAAGTGGTATATATATATCACACATCAACAAACCACATATCCAATAGCCAGCAGAAGTCCATGTGTTTCCATCAAAAGAAAAGTGCAATACTAATAATTTAGTGAAACACATTTTTAACCAATTTATGGGAGCATATCATAGATTCTTGGTTCGAGCCTCAACAATCTCCACCTTGCTACCAGAAATTGGGCTTAATCAGTGCAGCCAGGAGCAAAAATATCTCATAATTTTCATTTGCTCCAAGTACCTGTTCAACATTACAAAGTATCAATAGATAACAACTTCAAACAATTAAGAAACTTATTTAAAGGTATTATCTTAGTTCTCATATCTGAAGGATTAAATTGAGTGAGAATTTTACCAATCTTCATGATTCCTTTTGATATGACATCTCTAATAAAATGATATTTAATATCTATATGCTTAGTCCTATCATGAAACATGAGATTTTTACTTAAGTGTATGACACTTTGATTATCAGAATACAAGATAGCATTTTCATCAACAAAATCAAGTTCATTTAACAATCTACTCAGCCATATTCCTTCTTTAACAGCATCTGAAGCAGCTATATATTCTACTTCAGTAGAAGATAGAGCAACAACCTTTTGCAATTGGGATTTCCAACTTATAGCAGTATCACACAAAGTAAAGAAATAAGCAGAAGTAGATTTTCTATTGTCTCTATCCCCAGCAAAATCAGAATCAGTAAACCCTTTCAACATAATTCCTCTTTTATCCAATTTAAACACAAGTCCTAAATTTAAAGTACATTTAAGGTATCTTAAAAGCCATTTTAATGCATGCCAATGTTCTTCACCAGGATTGCTCATAAACCTACTAAGTATACTAATACTATGTGCAAGGTCAGGTCTGGTACAAACCATAAGATACATCACTGAACCAATGACATTTGCATAAGGAATTTTTGACATTCTATCAAACTCTTCATCAGTTTTAGGACAGAATTCAGATGATAGTTTAAAATGATTAGAAAGAGGTAATGTAACAGGTTTATAGTCAAACATATTAAATCTTTTCAAAAGTTTAACCATATAATCATGTTGATGCAAAAATAACATGTCCTTATCTCTATTTCTCAAAATTTGCATGCCAAGAATCTTTTTTGCTGAACCAAGATCCTTCATATCAAATTCAGATTTCAACATACATTTGATATCATCAATTTCAGATTTATTGCAACTTGCAAGTAACATGTCATCAACATAAAGTACTAAGTACAGAGAACTCTTACCTCCATTACCTTTATAGTACAAACACACATCATAATTGCTCATTTGAAAACCATGTTTCAAAACAAAGGTATCAAACCTTTTATATCATTGTCTTGGGGCTTGTTTAAGCCCATAAAGTGATTTCTTTAACAAACACAACATTTTCAGGATTTCCCTTAATAAAACTAATAGGCTATCTCATGTATATCTTTTCATCTAAATCACCATAGAGAAAAGCAGTTTTAACATCTAATTGATCAAGTTCCCATTTAAATTGAACAACAAGAGCAATTATGCATCTAATGGTGGTATATTTAACAACATGGGAAAATATTTCAGTATAGTCAACACCCTCTTTTTGAGTAAAACCTTTAGCTACCAATCTAGCTTTATACCTTATATTCCCCCCTTCACCTTCTTTTATTTTAAAGATCCACTTGCAGTCAATTAGCTTTTGGTCTTTAGGTCTTTTAACCAATTCCCAGGTTTTATTTTTAAGAAGTGAATTCATTTCATCATCCATAGCAACTTTCCAAGATATAGAATCTTTACAATTTATAGATCATCATAGGAGTCAGGTTCATTTTCAAATTTATCTTGATAAGTAAATAATGAAACAAAATCATCATTATCAAACCTTGCAGGAGGTCTAATTTGTCTCATTTCTCTATCTCTTGTAAGTTGATATTCATCAAGAGGTAGATTAGGTAAATCAGTTTGTTCTTTAGTTTCAGAAATATTGTCAATTTCAACAGGCAGATTATTATCATCAAGATCAGAATCATCAACAGCAAGTTCAGGTGGTGCAGGTGTGCTATTTGTAGTCAAAGAAGACTCCACCTCAATTTGAACATCATTTTCATTCAAATTATTTTCCTTTCCTTCTAAGCATGACATAATAGATTCATTAAAGATAACATCTCTTCTAATAATCACCCTATAGCCTTTTTCATTTTTAACACATAGTCTATAACCCTTAACATTTTCACCATAACCCAAGAAAACACATTTAAGTGATCTAGGTTCTAATTTACCAACATTTTGATGAGCATATGCAGCACAGCCAAATATTTTCAGGTGAGAATAGTCAACAGGAATTTTAGACCAAACAGTTTCAGGCACATCAAAATTTAAAGCACTAGTAGGTGTTCTATTCACAAGATATGCAGCAGTTTTTACAGCCTCACCCCAAAACAGTTTAGGCAAACCAGAACTCAAAAGCATGCATCTCACTTTATTTAATAAAGTTCTATTCATTCTTTCAGCCATGCCATTTTGCTGAGGTGTATAAACAACTGTTTTATGTCTTAAAATGCCATGTTCTTTACAGAAATTGTCAAACTCATAATTGCAAAATTCCAAACCATTATCTGTTCTTAAAGTCTTTATCTTATGATCAGTTTGATTTTCTATTTGTGTTTTCCAATCCTTGAAAACAGAAAAAGTTTCATCTTTTGATTTTAATAAGAAAACCCAGATTTTTCTAGAAAAATCATCAATGATCAAAAGATAATATTTAAAACCAGTTAAGGTGGACACAGAAGCAGGACCCCACAGATCAGCATGCAGATATTCAAGTATTTGTTTGGATTTATGAGTTCCAGGTAAGAAAGGTGATTTAACTTGCTTGCCAATAACACACTGTTCACATAAACCAAAATCACCAAGATTTTGTTTTCCAAAAACTCCTTTATTTTGTAAAGATTTCAAACTTTTCTTGCCAATATGGCCAAGTCTTTCATGCCACAATTTTGCTAAAGTAAAGTTGTCAGGTAAAGCAGCAGCAGTTAAACCAAGTAAAGGCTTTGCATTTAAAAAATAAAGACCATGTCTCTTAGGGGTGCTAATGATTAAATCATTACCCCTAAGAATTTTGATATGTCCTTGACCCAATTTTATGTTAAACTCCATGTCATCCAACATTCCTAGAGACACCAGGTTTCTCTCTAATTCAGGTACATATCTGGTTTCCTTTAAGAAAAGTACTTTGCCATTTTCAAGAAGCAGTTTAATAGTTCCTATCCCTTTTACTTTACAAGTCATATTGTTCCCCATTATTACCTGCCCCCTAAGGTGGTTTCAAAATCAAGAAAACAATTTTTATTGGGACACATGAAAGGAATAGCCAAAATCCAAAATCCACTCTTCACACAGCTTCTTCTCATTATTAACAAGGACTAAACCATCTTCAGAATTATTCTTGTTATAGACTAAGGCAGCATTCCCATCAGTGAAGCTTTTATCTTTTGCTTCATTCTTTTTCTTGTAACAATCTTTAATAAAATGACCCATTTTACCACAATGATAACATTTCTTACCTTTTGCCTTATTCTTGGATTTATTTTTGTCATTCCACTTATTCCTATTTTCAGTTTGTGACTTAGAGTAAAAATTTGGTTTACTAAAACCTTTTCCTTTTGCAAGTAAGTTGTCTCCATGGTGAATCTTAGACTCAGATTTAATTTCAAGAGCTTTATTTCTTAATGATATCATCAATAGTGATTTGAGCCCTACCATATTCAAGAGCAACCTTGATGTCTCTATATTTGTCACTAATGGAGTTTAACAAAACTACAGCCAACTGATCTTTTGAAAGTTTTTCATCACAGTTGGTTAAGTCAATGGTCAGTTTAGTAAATCTGTTCAAGTTTTCATCCAAGTCAATAGAAGGGTCCATTTTAAAAGAAAAGAGTTGTTTCAACAGAAAACATTTATTAGGGATAGTCTTAGTCACATATTTGGCTTGAAGTTTAGCCCACAGTTCAGAAGCAGTTTTGGTTTCACCAATTTCCCTCACAACATTATCAGATAAGTACAAGAAAATAGTACTCCATGCAACCTCTTCAAGTTCAGTTTTCTTAGCAGGAGGTAAGTCTGCAGGCCAACTATTATCAAGAGCCCTAGCAACTCTCATTTGCATTAAAATTGCTTTCATCTTTTGACACCATATATTAAAATCACATTTACCATCAAATTGAGGAACTTCAAACTTTGCAGAAGCCATATTTTAAAACAAGTATGATGCACAAGTAGGGACACAAGATAATAGCAATTATAATCAGAGACTTACAACAATTTCAGCAGTTCAAGAAATCACAGTAGCACACTTAGTAATACAAGATTTCAAGTTTCAATCACAAGACCAATGAAAACATGCAAGACAAGCTCAATTAAAGAACACAACAGAGATCACAAGCTATGTTTCACATATCACTCCAGCAAGATTCCCCAAAAACACACCCAAACTTGATTTATCTCAGATTCCAGGAGTCTCGCAGGAGCTACTGGACAAAGATTAGTCTCAAGGGGATTTCAATGGTGTTTTGGTAAATCAAGGGTATGATCAAGAAACCCTAGAAATTTAAAAGCTTGTACTGAAATAAAAAGGAAGGATCTCACCGAGCGAGTTAGCAAAAACTCGATTTCTTTAACGTGCTTTATAGTAGTTCCAAATTTTTTTGATCTACAATAGATCGAACCTTTTCGCGAAGATCCAGACAACTTGTTCTTTCAGTTCCAGGCTCTGATACCACTGAAAAGGCCCAAGTCACACGATATTAAAACAAGATCTAAAAGAATCAATCTCAAACAAAAAGTAAATTGCAAAAATTAAAAGAATGAACACAAGATTTCTTTCTGACTAAGCCCCGGAGGTTTGATGACCAAATCTAATGCCTACATCTCCCATTGAGCATCCAAAAATGGATATCAGCTCAGTTGCACTATCAGCCCAAAATTGCAACAATATTACAGATCGTTCTTCAAATACAAAAGAAAAGAACAAAGAACTTATCTCTAAAACCACCAAACTGGAGATCGAACGAATGAATCACAACAAGATAGCCTTCAACAGCCTACTATACTAGAAGATTACAAGAAACCCTTTTTTCTCACATCTAACACTCAAAACAACAATTTACAGAGGCTAAAACACTATAGATCTCAGTTTATAGGTTCTTCATGAAGGATGAAGAACACAAAGTACTCAAACCCTAGATTCACAGAAGAAGAGAAGTCTCTCAGAAAACCCTAGAAGAACGAAGTAGCCCAAAAGCCAGAGACCAAGTGAGTAAAATATCTGTTGAAGTGGTATATATATCACACATCAACAAACCACAGATCCAATGGCCAGCAGAAGTCCACGTGTTTCCATCAGAAGAAAAGTGAAATACTAATAAAAACGCCATTTAGTGAAACACGTTTTAACCAAATTATGGGTGCACATCATAGATCCTTGGTTCGAGCCTCAACAAACTAGGTACCAAGAAAAGGTTTGTAAACTTGGATTGTGTGTGTTGTTTGATGATATAAGACCATGAATAGAAGCCCTTAATGAGTATGGTCGACCAGTGTGGTGGCACTGGCATGTGCATAGCTGGAGAAGGTGGTGTCGCCCAAAAAATAGTTCGTAGCTACTAGTTTTTGGTACATTTGGGATGGTATTAGGTCGGAATGTTGGTCAAGGTTTGTAGATGAGGTTGAGTTGGTCATGCTAGTGGTGGAATCCTACAGTTTGGGTGGTGGTGGTTAGTCGGCATTTGGAGGCTTCCAAGATAGTGCACTACTATGAGCAATGGATCTACATGTCGTGGTGGTGGTGTAGTGATGTCGATGGTGGTGGTGGTGGTGGTTGGGATTTGTTGAAGATGTTGGTGGTGCGTGTTAGGTTCTGACGTTGTTGAGAGTGGTTGCGATGATGAAAATCGAGTGTGACCAAGTCCATCTTTATTGTGACTGTTTGTGATCAGATATATGTTAACTGTGATCGTATGTGACTTGGATACATACAGTCACAAATTAGATTGACATGGTCACAAAAAGTCACATTGAAGATAAAGTTGGGCACAGTTAGTCACATATTAGACTATCAGTGAGGTAGTATTTATGGTCATAAATCTTTTTTTTTTAAGAATTCAATACTTTAAATGAAAAAAATCACGAAATTTCATTAGTTCTAATAGAAAATGACAACTAAAATTATCTAAAAAATTATGACAAACAATAAAAGTCTTAGTTTACCAAATATATTTGAATAATTTAACTTTTAAAAATAAATAAGATTAAAAAAAATATTATTATCAATCTAATGAATGTATTCAATAAAATAAATAAACGAGGTAGTAAATAGGGCATGGGCCGCACCCCGCCTTGCCTCAAATGGGCAACGAGAAAAATTAGAATCTATAGCAATACTGGATGAAAAGTTGATGAGTTTAACCCCAATTGACCCATGGTAATATCTCTATTTTCTATCACGTTTATTTATTTGTTTGTTTTTCAAGTACTTTTTGAACTTAAACTCGCTCACAGTCACTATTTCAAAATTTTTTATTTTTCATACTTATTTTCAATCATAGGAATCAAAATATTTAAAACTTCATTTTCCAAAATAATGACCGGGTTTAAAAGTCTGAAAAGAATATTCGAATCTTGAACCATGTGATGTGAAGCCTGTACCGTGTCTATGTCTTGTAGCGATTGGTACGTGCAATACGATTATTATTATGGCTAGCCCTTCAAGAGCTCAAAAAGCTGTTATCATTTTTCAAAACTGTCCCAAGTTAAATTACAAATCCCAGTCGTATACGGTTGTACAGAGCACGTGAGTCACGCTCTGAAAGAAGATTCTTTTCTATCTTCAAATTTTCTCGTGATTCGTCGAACCCGCTACCAGTATAGAAAATAGAAAGAGAGACACTCAGACAAGACTGATCTAGAATCGAGAGAGAGAGATGATAATCCTATTTTGTCCCCCGCAATTTTTCGTCGTGCTCAATTTCATCCTTATCACAATTTTTTATGGGTGTCCAATTTCATCCTTATCTCTCCTTTGTCCTCTCTTCATTACATAGAAATGATTATTTAATATTTTTATCGTTTTTTAAATATTCAAGTTACTTTTTTTCCCTGTGTTTTAAAAAATTGACCAATATTACCACTTATTTATATCTATTATAATTTAATTTGTTTATTAAATAATCCCAATCATACTTTAAGTTGTTCGATTTGATATCAAAAATAAATTTTTCTATACGAAAGATATATGAAAATGAAATATATTATTTATAATATGAGTTAAAATCTAAAGAAAACAATAGTTAATTTAACATGAAATTAACTTTTTTTTTTATAACAGATGTAACAATTTCATTGAATTTCTTTTCCAAGAATGGACATACTTTATTTGAAAAACATTTTGTCAAGGCCTTTTATCATGTCATTGCCAACCTGAAGAGAATTTCTTATTGAGAATTTTGTTCATATGTTGAATCCCTTTTTAATGGCATGTCATAAGGATTTTCGATGTTGATCCTTCGACGTTCAATTAGAATCGAATTATAAAAAAGAATGGAGAAACAAGTAATTTAGTTGTTGTTTTGAGTATTCATGATTATCCTCTTTTACCTTCTATCCTTGTAACATTGCTCTAAGTTGTTATAGATGTCACTGTGAGAATAAAAGAATAATTGTTAATGTGATCACCTTAAAGATAACTATGATATAATTATAAAGTGTGTATTTCGAAACAAATTAATTTACTTTAAAACCCGACGTCAACATTAGGACCAATTCATTCATTCTTCTGCATGAACATTATACATTTGAATTAAGTTATCTTATTAAGAAATGAAATTATCAACACTTCGTAAGATTAAGGTACGATAAAAATTGGCACAAGATCTGGTGAATGAAAATTATCAACACTTCGTAAGATTAAATCGATGCTCTAACATCGTTCATATTATTTCTCGAGCATCCTCTTCTTTTGCTAATTGGACAAAGTATTTTGCAATGAAATGTATAAGAAAGTGAAAGGAAATAGTCAAGAAAGTTACCAAAAAAAAAAAAAAAAACTTCTCTTGCACCAAAGAGTCGCTTTATATCAAATTTCAATCAACTTAGACTCTCACGAAAAAATAAAAATGGATTAGAGAACTTTTATAAAGACTTGTAAAGTGACAATAACAATTACATTTGTATGAATCAAAAGCTAAAGGTTTCCATTTCAACAATAGAGAACCTCGAGGACAAAAATGAAATATCCTTTTCTTTAGAGAGATAAAAGATTAGGTCCTTTGATCTTATCCACAAATATCAGGACACACATACCCCCAACCAATAGAGGAGCGTCACGTGGCGCCCCTATGGCTAGGGCACACTTCCTGTCCTTCTTTTTTTTTTTTTTTTTTTTTCTTTATTTGGCCATTTTTAAAATTATAATTCAATTTCTTTCTTTTTTTATCAATCACATTTTTTGATAGGATAATATTAAATGTAATTTCAATTTTTTTTTTCCCACAACATGTTTTTCAGAAAAATATTATTCTAATCATTAAAATTTGTTCGTCGCCATAAAACTAAACAGTTACACCTACTTGTTCAACACTAGACTTCGCTCGTAACCTTATGCAGTTAAAAAAAGCAAGTGAGACGGACTAAAATTTCATTCGAAATAATAGGATTCAATGTTGCACCATTTTCAACTCTTATCGGGATTTGGAATTTTTAGAGAAAAGGTCCCTCTTCCTAGGCACAAGAATCACTTCACTTGAATGTTCTAACCACACAATTCACACGCACAATTCACACGCGCATATATCCTCTCTCACCTCAAAAACCTCATGATCAAAGATTCGTTTGTACGCGACGCCCCGAAATCGACCCACCCACGGCACCCCCCATTTTTCTCCTTATAACCCAAAATAAATTAGAAAAATGGAAAATAAATTCATCTCTCTCCGTCTGTCTTAACTCTGATGTGTGTGTATATATATATATATATATATATAGATACATCCAGTATTTGTATTTGATTATTTTCTTGTAAACCCAGTCTATTCCATTTCTTGATTCCACCCAGATCCTTTATTCTATTTTTTCATTTGGATCCCCTCTATGTCCTGACAAGAACCTTTATCCTTTT
>JAGHKM010000113.1:0-35944 GCA_019097785.1 Fraxinus excelsior
ACTATCATTTTTCAAACAAGGTAGATCATCTTCATTGAACACCACATTTCTACTTATTATGATCTTGTACCCTTTGGTTTCTCTCACCCATAGTCTATACCCTTTTACCCCTTCACCATAACCCAAGAAAACACATTTAAGAGCCCTAGGATCTAATTTCCCTTCATATTGATGTGCAAAGGCTGCACACCCAAACACTCTTAAATTGCTAAGGTCAACAGGTCTACCATTCCACACTTCTTCAGGGGTCTTAAAATGTATAGCACTAGCAGGACTTCTATTAATAAGATAACTAGCAGTCTTTGCAGCTTCTCCCCAAAATAGCTTGGGAAGACCAGAACTTAAAAGCATGCATCTAACTTTTTCAAGTAAAGTTCTATTCATTCTTTCAGCCAAGCCATTTTGCTGTGGAGTGTGTGTAACAGTTCTGTGTCTCAATATACCATGCAATTTACATAAATCATCAAACTCATAATTGCAAAATTCAAGTCCATTATCCGTTCTTAATACTTTTACTCTTTTATCAGTTTGGTTTTCAATCAAGGTTATCCAATCTTTAAAAGCAGTAAATGTATCAGATTTAGATTTCAACAGAAACACCCAATTCTTTCTAGAAAAATCATCAATGATTAACAAGAAATATTTGAAACCAGTATGAGTAGGCACATTAGCTGGTCCCCAAAGATCAGCATGTAAGTATTCAAGAATAGACACAGATTTATGCATTCCAGGCAAAAATGGTAATCTATTATGCTTTCCTAGGATGCAATAATCACAAAAACTGAGTTTTTCAATGTTATCTTTTCCAAAGGCACCTTGTTTTTTCAAAATCTGCAACCCTTTATCACTAATATGACCCAATCTCTTGTGCCATATTTGTGACTTATCATTAGAAACAGAAAGTGCTGCTGAAGTGGAGTCAAAAATGTTTTGAGTTTGCAAAATGTAAAGTCCATGTCTCTTGGGAGCTTCCACTATCAAGTGTGAATTCCTCAAGATTTTAATGTATCCCGCATTAATCATAATGTCATAGTTTAGGTCATCTAACACACCTAAAGAAATCAAATTTCTTTGAAGGTCAGGAACATATCTAGTCTTTTCTAAGACAAACACCTTATTATCATTTACTCTTAAAGTGATGGTTCCTATGCCCTTAACTTGACATGCCATATGATTACCCATTAAAACTTGACCACCATTTACATTTTCAAAATCACAAAACCATTCTTTGTTAGGACACATGTGATAGGTACAACCTGAGTCAAGAATCCACTCTTGGCCAGGTTGATGGACAGCAGCAACATAGACTTCATCTATATCAATTTCATTATTGCAGGCTAATGCTGCATTCCCATTCATTTTAATCTTGTTCCTATTGTCACTGAGCCTCTTAGGACAATCCTTGATAAAATGACCTTCCTCTTGACAGTAAAAACATTTTTTACCTTTGATATTCATTTTATCCCTTTGATTTC
Organism: Fraxinus excelsior; assembly: GCA_019097785.1. Classification (NCBI taxonomy): domain Eukaryota; kingdom Viridiplantae; phylum Streptophyta; class Magnoliopsida; order Lamiales; family Oleaceae; genus Fraxinus; species Fraxinus excelsior. The sequence goes on from JAGHKM010000113.1 coordinate 1,476, forward strand.
CTATTTTCTTATGTCCAAATTTCTTATTGAAATTGTTTCTAGGATTAAACTTAGACTTAACCATCAAATTTAGACCACTAGAAGACTCTTTCCGATCAGATTTTAACTCTAACTCTTTAGTTCTAAGGGCATTAATGATAACATCAGTAGTTAGAGTGTCTCTACCATATTCAATAGCATTTTTAACATCTTTATACTTATCACCTATTGAATTTAATAGAACCACAGCCATCTGTCCACTTGAGAGTTTCTCGTCACAGTTGGCTAGGTCGCGGGTTAATCGGTTGAATCTATCAATATTAGATTCAAGGTCAAGTGATGGATCAAGTTTAAAACCAAAAAATTGTTTTAGGAGATAAACCTTATTTGGCATAGTTTTATTCAAATAAGTAGTCTCCAATTTTTTCCACAACTCAGCAGCAGTTTTTGTTTCTCCTACTTCTCTAAGCACATTATCAGACAAATGCAGAAAAATCGAACTCCATGCAATTTCATCTTGTTCAGTAACTTTATTAGAATCCATATCAGTAGGCCATGACTCATCAATGGCTTTTGCACATTTTTGTTGAAGTAAAAGAGCTTTCATTTTCTGGCGCCAAAGACTAAAGTCTCCTTTGCCATTAAAAACTTCCAATTCAAATTTAGAAGAAGGCATAATGAAAGATTTGAATGTTTGGCTAATTAATGCAGATTAGGCAGAGCAACCAGCATGTTACATAGTGAGTATACTTCAAAAATGTCAACATTCCAGAGACACAGAATATGAATTATACAACCAGCAGACTATATATTCTCAATTCAATGATTCACATATTCAATTTCGTGCAAGAACCTCAACAATTCATGTAACAATTTGCACTAATGATCACAATTCCAATATATAGTATTTTAAAAATACAGAAACGTTTTAAATCAAGAGCCAGACCAAAAATCAAGATTTAAGTCACAATTGCAGACCACAGTCAATTGTATAATCAATAATCAGTGCATCAAATGTAAAATTGGAACGAACTCACCAAAGGTCCTAAGTTAGGGTTCAAGAAATCAAATCAACACTTGAATCAAAAAAAGCTAGTTACTGTCGCCCAAGTTCCAGAACCAAGAATCGCGACCAACGCTCTGATACCACTGTAGAGACACAAGGACTCCAAATTAGCCAAATCAATCAACCAATAACAGAAAATAAAGTGCAAGAAAACTGAAAAGAGAAATGAACACAAGGAATTTCGCCCTAAGGCAAGAGGTTCGGGTTTAAAACCCTAATCCCCTTTTGAGCTTCCGCCAACCGGAAGAAATCACTCTATTGAACAAGGATCAAGAACCGTTCATCAATACATCAAGGCACTCAGTGAGAATCACACAAGAATCATCACAAATATCGAAAGCCCCTTCTCTAAACCGAATGGAATCCACACAAGGAAACACAATAATCTCACTACAATTCACTCAAGAATTGTACAGCATCTATACTATCAAAGAATTACAAGAGACTTCGATTTTTCAATGCAAACACGAAGGGCACAAAAAGAACAGAGAGTCGTGGAGAGAGAATGGCGAGAGAATGACGAAGGTTACTCCAATTGATCCAGCCCTAGTGTATTTAAGAAGGACAAGTAACCGGGCCACCAAGTATTAAGTTGTTCAGCCCAATAGCCCAACATTTCAGCCCATTTTTGCCAAAGCCCATCATTGTGCCATTTCTTTACAACTTCTATGCAAAAGGAGATTTCGCAAGGCTTAGCTAGCACAGTTGCTCCCACGACCCTCTTTCTCCAACCTCGTCTTCTCTCTCACCACCATCTTTCTCTACCGCACCTCCTCTCGACACCTACCATCCATCTAGGCCTACGTTGAGAAGGCATCTTGCATTCATTTTTGTCAAGGCTTTATCTTTGCAACATAGGCTGATAGGTGATACTCTTGCGTTATTGTAAGTATAGCATTCAAGCTCAAGTTAAACAACCCAACTTGCTCTGATTCCGGATCCTTCCTTTCTATTCTGTTGACCTATGATTTTGATTATAACAAACAAGTTGGTCTTATGTACTAACAAGTTGAATTTAAGTGATTATAGTTCTCAATGCGCATAAAAGAATATCGATCAATGACCGTCAAAAGAGCAAATATTATCATCACAAATCGAACTCTTGAAGAAAGCCGAGGTTGAAGCCATATTCAAGAAATCATTCAAGAAAACAAGAGCCAAACTTTGGAACAAGATCATATACTTGTCTTCTTAGAAAAAATGTAAAGGTACTAACACCTCGATATATGGTACGAATGATATAAGCTCAAGACCATTTCATTACAAAAGATTTGGAACATTATAAAGTGATGATTTCATCAAATGTAAAAACGATTTTCATAGATTAACTTTTTGACTTATAAAATAATCTTTTATAGTGAAAAAATGCTCAACAAAGACCATACTTTTCAAAAATCTCAAAACGAAACAAACAAAAACAAAAATTGGACCACCACCCCGTTTAGCGGTCGACTAGAAATTCTTCATACGATCCGATTTTTTACCGTTCTGACTTCCAAATTTTTTTGTACAAACGGTCATTTTGATCATTCGAAAATTGGCGGTCTATTGGACCGGTCCTCCAGCTTGATAGAAATTTTGACGTTTTTAATCTCTATAATTACCAACTCATTTCTAGTTTATTCCAAGAGAACTAAAGAGCATTCAATTGAGTTTCTTGTGAGCTAAAATTGCATTGATTTCTCACCTCATTTATTATCATCAAATCATTCTATATTTGAAAAACTTTTGATTGATCTCAATTTTGAAAATTATCTCATTCATCAAAGTTTTTCAAATCAAACTTTTGAGCTTCATTCATTACCATCTATCAAAGTGTTACATTACTTCTCTTCTTGTACTCAACTTTGGAATCATCATCTATTAAGAAGAGAAAATTTCACTTGTAAACTTATTTTGAATTGTGGTCGTGTTGAGCTCTTGGAAAGCTCAACGCTGTAAAATGATTGGTTCTTATTGGTTGTAAATTATCGAAAGCATTGTAAATGATTGGATTATACCATAAGTCAATCAACATAGTGAAAAAAGCATTACTCATGCTGAAAAGCTTGGTAACGGGGGATGTAGATCATTGCATTGGATCGAACCTCCATAATTATATCATTTGCACTCTCTATCACTTTTACTTAACGTTTTTACTTTGTGCAAATTACGTTGTTCCACTTACTTATTTGTGTTTAGTGGTCTTCTATTATTTGCTCGTTTATTAGATTAAATCTTGAGTTATTCACGAAAAAGTTTTAATAACCAATTCACCCCCCTCACGATGCTCAACAATAGGAGATGCAAGCTCAACAAGCTGCCATACAAGCTCAACTAGCGGTGATGCAAGCTCAACAAGATGCCTTCTACACTTACCACTCTGCTCAACAAGAGGCAATGCAAGCTCAAGAAAATGCCTTCTATGCTCGTTTTGATGCACTTTTTCCACCTCTGCCTCCTCCGGACTTTTGATACATTCTTTGCATATGTTCTTTACCGCTTATGTTGATCTGTTTTTTTAGTATTGTTGTTCTTATTGATCTATGCTCTAAGATATTTGTGTCATATCTTATATTGTGCTTTAATTCTTAAATACCGTATTCTTTTTGCTTATGACAAAAGGGGAAAAAATAATATAGATGATGATATGCTTGATGATATTAATGATGGTTGCTTGATATAATATGCTTGATGATTGATAATCGAAAATGATCGCCCTCATAAACATATGTCTTAAAAGCATTCGATCATGGTTTGTAAAAGATAGGGAGAATATATGGATCACATGCATAATTGAGTATTTATATTCCTTACCACTTGTTCATTATTATCTCACAAATCATCTTGTTTGTCATAATAAAAAATGAGGAATTGTTGACCTATGGTTTTGATTATAACAAACAAGTTGGTCTTATTTACTAACAAGTTGAATTCAAGTGATTATAATTCCCAATATGCATAAAAGAATATTGATCAATGACCGTCAAAAGAGCAAAAACTATCATCATAAATCGAACTCTTGAAGAAAGTCGAGGTCGAAGCCACATTCAAAAAAACAAGAGCCGAACTTTGGAACAAGATCATATACTTGTCTTCTTAGAAAAAATGTAAAGGTACTAACACCTCGATATATGGTACGAATGATATAAGCTCAAGACCATTTCATTACAAAAGAGTTGGTGCATTAAAAATCGATGATTTCATCAAATGTAAAAACGATTTTCAAAGATTAGCTTTTTAACTTAATAAAATAATCTTTTATAGTGAAAAAATGCTCACCAAAAAACCATATTTTTCAAAAAATTTAAAACGAAATAGACAAAAACAAAAATTGGATCGCCACCCCGTTTGGCTGTTGACTGGTCGAACTGGCCGATTGACCGGCCCAAGAGGCGGTTGGCCGAAAATTCTTCAAACGATTCAGTTTTTTACCGTTTTGACTTCTAATTTTTTTTGCGTACAAATGGTCATTTTGGTCATCCAAAAATTGGCGATCGACCGGACTGGTCATCTAGCTTGGTAGAAACTTTGACGTTTTTCATCTATATAAATACCAACTCACTTCTCCTTTATTCCAAAGGAACTTAAAAGCATTCAATTGAGTTTCTTGTAAGATAAAATTGCATTGATTTCTCACCTCATTTGTTATAATAAAATCATTCTATATTTGAAAAACTTTTAATTGATCTCAACTTTGAAAATTATCTCATTCATCAAAGTTTTTCAAATCAAACTTTTGAGCTTCATTCATTACCATCTATCAAAGTGTTACCCTACTTCTCTTCTTGTACTCAACTTTAGAATCATCATCTATTAAGAACAAAATATTTTACTTGTAAACTTATTTTGAATTGTAGGTCGTGTTGAGGTCCCGAAAAGCTCAACGTTATAAAAGGATCGATGCTTCTTGGTTATAAGTCATCAAAAACGTTGTAAAGGGTTGGATTGCACCATAAGTCAATCAACATAGTGAAAAATGTATTGCTCGTGTCGGAGAGCTTGGTAACAGGGGACGTAGATCATTGCATTGGATCGAACCTCCATAATTATATCATTTGCACTCTCTATCCCTTTTACTTAACATTTTTACTTTGTGCAAATTACGTTGTTCCACTTACTTGCTTATTTGTGTTTAGTTGTCTTCTATTATTTGCTCATTTATTATATTAAAACTTGAGTTATTAACGAAAAAAGTTTTAATAACCAATTCACCCCCTCTTGGTTAGTCAATCTTGAGCTTTCATATTCCATGGTAAGCGAAACGTGGGAGCATTGGGGGGAACATCTCTCTTTTATCCTTTCCGACTAAAACCATTAGATTTTCGGGCTTCTCGCCAATGTTTTTGTTACTCATGCCGAGCTTTATCTTTGCTACATAGATAGGCCGATAGGTGATGGGGGTTGAGGACAAGAGGTCTCGAGTTATAGGGTTTAGAAGTAGTAACAATAGTTGGCGGTGACGACAAATGACGCGTGTCAATAAGAATTGAGATTGATTATGAATAGAAAATGCTAATCAACAATATATGGATGTTATTTAACATTCAAAACTCGGAATTTATTATAAAACATATTTGATGAATGTAGGGATAGTTAATCGGTTGATTCAAGTAGAAGTTGTATGAGCTGGCTCGTGCTTGCATTGGGATGAGCCGAGCACAAGTCAGCTCGTTTTCAAAATTTTGTAAACGCCTAACCACATTTTTTTTCAAGTTTCATGAAGTTTTTAATTTTTTTCACCTCGAGAACGAGCTTCAACGAGCCATCGAAAATGCTAGTTGGGCTCGCTAAGCCACACGGGAGAATGTCAGCTCAACTCGTCCCATTTAAGATTCTGGGTTAATGTACATAGTTCCTTCAAACCCTTGTTTGGCAAGTGATTAAATGATCAAACTATTTTTTTTATCAATCATACTACATGTATATCATCTTTTGCATTTTCTTTTACACTTTGTCACATGACAATACATTATTTGACATTTTAAATTTTATATAATTTTTTCGTCCAATCAACTCTTCAACACTTAAAAAGGAACTAAGGAAAGAGAGTATAAGTCGCATTTTCCATTTTTTATACATTATAATCCAAAGGTATAATCCAAAGGACAAAAGCGGCAAGACGACCGCAATTTCAATTTCAATTTCAAAATGGCATTGCTCACCTCGTTCCGCATAATAAAAAGCCCAAGATTTCTCTTTTTTCGTCTCCCCAAAAAAACCCTTCGTTTGATCACAATGTCGTGGACATGCTCAAAGTGCACTTTCATCAATCCACCGTTCCAAAAATCATCCTGCCAAATCTGCCTATCTGCACAACCACAACAATCATCATCACCATCATCACCGGCAAAACCTAAATGGGCGTGCAAAGGCTGCACTTTCTTGAACCCATATCAAAGCACAAGTTGTGAAATATGTGGAGCTAGGGCTTCTGCTTCTTTACTCTCCATTCTTGAAGTTGATGATGATGATATTTATGAAGCGCAATTGGGCTCCGGCTCCTCTATTGGGAGCACTTTCTACCCTTTGAAGTCTTGTAATAATACGAAGAGGGAAAATGAAGGAAATCGAGTTTTGGCGAACGGTGGTGGTGATTTGGATGATTCTTCTCGTGAGTTTAAGGGTGGTTTGTTGGATTTGCAGCCTAGAAATAATAAGAAGGAAAATAGGGAGAGCCCTAATGTGAGTACTGGTGATGGCAGCGCGGCTTGTTCTTCTCGTGGGTTAAAGGGTTCTTTTCCGCCTTTGCGTCCTTGTAGCAATAAGAGGAAAAATAGGGAAGACGCAGATATGGGTGGTGGTGCAGGTGATTCGATTGAGCTTAGAGCTGGAAAGGCTGTTGAAATTGAATCACTGGGTATGCTTCAGTTTCTTCAAAATATGTTTATTTTTTGACAATTATGACATGTCATTATAATAAAAAATGCAATATCTCTGCGGTTTCTTATTTAACTGTTAGATTCAGTTGAAATTTTTGATGGGCCGGTTGAATTTAGAGGTTAATTATGGGAAAGGAGAAGTCATAATTTGTTTCTGTTAGTTTTGATTTGAACCTAGAAGGTTTATTTTGTATGATTAACTGGGAAATAAATGGGAATTCCTCCTATCCCTTTCCTTGTTTTTGACACAGGACACGAAATGATTGTCAACTGGATTAAATTCTTAGTGTAATCTGTGTTGTCTTAGTAGTAGTTGAGTTTGGTTTCTAGTAAGTTGTACTGCCTTAACTATTAGAAATGTTTAATCGAGTTTAAACAGGACTTCAAAGAAAGGAGGTCAACTGAATTGAATTCCTAGTTGCATGCCTTATCTTAGTAAAATCAGTTATTGAGTTAGACTTCTAGTAACTTGTATTCTCTTAATTTTCAAAAATATTTACTTGATTTTGAATGGGATTTCAAACGACGGCAGATGTAATCTGAGCCCCAATTTTTCATGGTAAATATAATTCTTCTGCTGGTGCTTTAAGTTGGTCTTGGTATAGACGTCTTCTATTTTTATCACTTCTATTTTACAATGTTGATAGGTGTTGAATTAACGCCACTTTACATTTCTCTGTTGTATGTGGTGCGGAAGAGTTTATGAAATTCTTGTAATAAGAATTGTGTAATAAACTAAGAAGAATATTGGAATAACTTGCTTTGTTATTGATTGATGTTATCAAAAAAGTGTAAAACACGTCTATATTTATACACAAAATTATTTTCTATTTCTACTAATAATAGAAATCTAAAATAAGGAAACTAATAAAATCCTAATCTAATTAAAAATCATATTCTAATCAATAAAGAAATCATATTCTAAACAAGAAATAAGAATAAAAAGATAAAACTTATTATAACTAAAAAGGATAAATCACAATTGTAGTAGGAAATTATTAATCATGATTATGTACTACATCAATCCACTCCACTTGAATAAAACTCGTTCTCGAGTTTTCTTGAAGAAAAAAATCAATCAATCAGGAGGAAAATGCTAAAAAATTTATGTAAATACCAATATTGAAAAAAATGGCCATTCCTGATGCACTCGATAAATGTCATTATATTCTTCAGTTGCATTCTTCAAAGTCAGCTTTGTTCTTATCATGCTTGTTATATTTTTTTCATGGATAATTTGTAAATGACATTCCTTCATAAACGAAGCATGATTTGATTTCTCATCATTGAGTTCGCTCTCGATAGAGGCCACTGGTGCTATTTTCAATTCTTCATACTTCTCACATTTTGCTGTAATGTTTAGTGATGTTTTCTTCAACACAAAAGAATTGGTACGCAGACTCAAATCCTCATCGTCCATGTTTTCTTTATTTTTATGCAATTCTTTGACACTAAAACTGTAGAAAATGTCAACAAAATTTTTATTCTCAATTTGACAATCTTCACCTTTGACTCATTCGTGATTGCAAAATTTAATTTCTTCATCTCTTGTTGGACACTTCTAATCTTCAACTTGTTCATCCTTGGAGTGTGGCTCGATCTTGAAGTTTTCAATTGTAGTTTCCATATACAAGGAATCAACAGGTCTCGGATTTTCAACTTGCACATGCTTTTCTTTTTCTGTTTTAGTACCATGGTTGGTAACATCTTGATTATCTTGAATTACTTTTTTAGCCTCATCATCTACCTTATAAGCATTTTTCTCTTTGTCATTCATAAATTGCTCATCACATGACACCAAGACAATCTTTTTATCGTACCACCTAAACACATATCTATTATCTCGACCTATGTAAGTGGCATCTACATCATAGTACCATGGTTGTCCCCAAAGTACATGACAATCGTCCATCTCTACCACGTTACATATAATCTCATCTTTGTAGTACTTTCCAAGATAAAGTGAAATTTTACATACCTCCATATTTTGATTTTCTTGCCCATGTGAAGCTTCATAACAAGATAAGTATTTTTCAGTCTTTAAATTTAAAGTTTTCGGCACTGCTTTGGACATCTTGTTCTCACTACTCTTATGATTTATTATTACTTTGCATACTTTGTTGTTGATGGTGCATCGTGTTTTAAAATTTTTGTTGCGCTTCAAATTGGACTCTTTTATATTTTCTCGATAGACTTTCATAGAATCCTTGATAACTTGTGTGTATTCAAATTTAGCTGGCACTTGGGGAAACCTTCTAGCTACTCATTGTCGTATTTTAATTTTGTTGAAGCAACCAACATTCATAGCAGTTAAAGTCTGTAAATTCTTGTCAGCTTGCTTCTCCATGAGCTCATGATTCCTTTCAAAACTCAACGCAATCAACATCTGTGTGATGTTGTGAAGGGTTTCATCGATCCCCTCAATTCATTGTTCGAGTTTGTCGAGCCTCCGTTCGTCATCAACGGTTCAACTGCCACCAGGACCATAGTTCGCCATCAGATTGAGGCAAATTTCTTGCTCTGATACCAATTTTGGTGCGGAAGCGTTTATGAAATTCTTATAATAAGAATTATGTAATAAATTAAGAAGAATATTGGAATAACTTGCTTTGTTATTGATTGGTGTTATAAAAAAGTGTACAATACTTCTATATTTATAGGCAAAATTATTTCCTACTTCTACTAATAAAATAGAAAACTAAAATAAGGAAACTAATAAAATCCTAATCTAATTAGAAATCATATTCTAATCAATAAAGAAATCATATTCTAAACAAGAAATAAGAATAAAAAGATAAAACTATTAGAACTAGAAAAGGAAATTAGAAAAGATAAATCACAATTGTAGTAGGAAATTACTAATTATGATTATGTATTATATCAGTATGAATTAGGTCTGGGCAAAATGTTCGAACCGAACCGAACATGTTTTTTTAAATTAAAAACCCGAACGGGTATCCGAATCGAGAACCGACGGGTTTGGTTCGGTTCTCGATTCTAGACCAAGAACCGAATAAGAACCGATTTTTTTTTTTTTGACAATTGGGCATTTGGGCTTCAAGTATATTGAATATAACTTAAACCGACCAACATAAAAAAACCACTAAATATAAAAGGGACAGAGTCCTAGAATTTTCGGTCTTCTCTTCTTCAAAACCGACCAACATAAAAAAAATTGCAAAAAAAAAAAGCCACTAAATATAAAAGGGAAAGAGTCCTAGAATTTTCGGTCTTCTCTTCTTCTTCTCTCTCCAGTCCATTCCCGTCGCAAAACATGTTTCTCATCCAGTCATGAGTCATTTTCTCTCAGCTTGAAGAAGTCCTCCTTCTAGTTCCCACACTAAGCTGGAGTACTCTCGTATTTATTCTTTTCATATTTAAGAGACGTGAGATTTTACCCTCTTAACGCTGACAGTGCTTTCGTTCTTTTATCGTGTTTACAATGACAAGTTTTTTAAGCCTTCCAAGAGCTTTGCACAGAGATTTCCAGCTCTAGTTACTGGATTCTTTTTCTTTACATGGTACTCAAGAAATTGTTAACATTTTAATGGTACATGGCAAGTCAAACAATCGATGATTACATTACATAGTTGGTAAGTATTTTTAATACTTTAAAATATTACGTTCATTTGTAAAAGCTAAGATTGAACCTGGTCAATATTCACACACAGATTCACTCGGTGAAAGTACTGAGCACGTTGGGATTGCCTCACTTCTCACAATGTTTTCAGAAAACAGGAATGATTTTGGTACCACTTCTCAAAATGGAGAACATAGTTAGATGCTTTTATATGTTACCTTTTGGTGGGTAAGCAGTGGAGCAGTAACTGTTTGAGGGAAGCAGCAAAAAAAATTGTGATCTATATTGTCTAGTACTAAAGTGTTAGCATTTTGTGAAAATTTTCTAATATGTTATGGATTAATTATTCAAAACGCACTGACAAAGTTTTCTAAATGTATTTATATAGTGTTATTATAAATGTTAAAAAAATTAATTATAGTAGGAACCGAACCGAACCCGAACGGTTCCAGAATTATATCTGGAACCGACGGTTCCATTTACTAAATACCCGAAAATTTCTGGAACCGAAAAAATCGAACCGAACCTACCCGCGCCCACCTCTAGTATGAATAATGGAACACTTGATATTTTAATTTTTGTAGTTTCAAATGTGTGAGATTCATCCTTGGAAAATTTATTTCCAGGTTGAATTTTGACAGTAGCATAAATGGAACGCTAACTTACAATTCTAAACATTAAATGTAGCACTAAACTATGCCTTCCTGGAGCTGAAATATATTGCCTACGAATTCCATTACTGGGATGGCTCAGTGAATTTGTGCTACATAAGCAAACTTGTGGTAAGCTGTTTCTCTTAGAAGGTATACTGTCACATTTGCTTCTGATAGAAGTCATCCTTAATTAATCTGCATGTTTAATAGAAGATTTCAAGAACAAGAATTCTACTTAATTCTCAGTTAAGCTAAATGGTGAATGTAGGTTTCTTATTAATACAAAGTGTTATAACTCTTTGTGGATGAGTTTAGTTTGTTTGTCAATCAAATTGTTGCTAATTTCCATCTATCTTTTGCTCTTACATTTTATTTTATTTATTTATTTTTTTGTACTAAAATATTAAATCTTGTTGTCGCAAACCACTCACTAGGTGCAGCTGTAAGTGATACTCATCTAGGCACTAAACCTAAAACAACGAAGATTTTGAGTTACAATGTTTGGTTTCGAGAAGATCTTGAGGTGCAAAAGAGGATGAAATCTCTTGGAGATCTTATTCAACTGCATTTGCCTGATGTTATATGTTTTCAGGTTTTTTCATGTACACTTTTTTTTTTCCCCCCTGAACTCCATATAGCTGAAAACTCTTAGTCCTGCATTCGGGTGTTCAACTAAATTTGCTTAACTCTGCAGGAGGTTACTCCAAATATTTACAAAATTTTCCAGCAATCAAGTTGGTGGAAGGACTACCGCTGTTCAGTGTCAAGTGAAGTGGCATTTTCAGGGCCATATTTCTGCATGCAGGTAATATTTTATTCCAAAATCATTTTATGAGTTAGGATGCTGTGTTGCATTGTGGAACCTACATCTAATTCTTACAGCTGGTTTGGTTCAACTTAAATGTATAATGACTTAAAATATTTGTTTCCTCAGACACCATCAATAGCCAATTCTTTAGTGAGTGTATATATATTTGGTTCTTGCTCTATAAGTGTGCTCAACCTTAATATCTGATACAAACTTTGATATTTCTGTACTTGCTAGTTAGCAGCTAAAAAGCCATTGGATCAATCTCATTTTTTGGGCATATATTGGAATAAGAGATGATCACATTTAATATTTTATAAAATTCTTTGTATTTTTTTCACAATTCTAACTCATTATCTGCTATTATATAATTGTGCAGTTAAGTAATCTTCCAATAAAATGCTACAACTGCAAACCTTTTAAGAACTCTATAATGGGAAGAGAACTTTGTATTGCTGAAGTTGAAGTGCAGACAGGTATTGAATTGGTTGTTGCCACAAGCCATCTGGAAAGTCCCTGTCCAGGCCCGCCAACATGGGATCAGATGTTCAGCAAGGAACGCGTAGATCAAGCGAAGGAGGCTGTAAAGTTTCTTGAGAAAAATCACAATGTCATTTTTTGTGGTGATATGAACTGGGATGATAAGTTGGACGGTCAATTTCCTTTATCTGATGGATGGATTGATGCTTGGACAGAGCTAAGACCCAGAGAAGTTGGATGGACATATGACACCAAATCAAACAAGATGTTGAGCGGTAACCGGACTCTGCAGAAGCGGCTGGATCGATTTGTATGCAAGTTGAGAGATTTCAAGATAAATGAAATTGAAATGATTGGGATGGATGCGATTCCTGGTCTATCATACAGCAAGGAAAAGAAAGTGAGAAAACAGGTTCAAAATATGGTGCTTCCTGTTTTACCTAGTGATCACTATGGACTACTTTTAACAATCTGTCCCAACAAGACAACTTAATACTAGTGTCTGTACAGAGACTTGTATCTCCTATTTTGTTCTTTTTGTTCCCAAACGCTGTTGTGCTTGCTGTGCAGTTTTGTACATCTGAATGATGTTAAGGGCCTGAGGACTCTGTTCTCCGTTGCTTGACCCCCCCTTTTTTTTTTTTTTTTTTAGGAAACTGCTTCTCTGCAATGAAATGCTTTTGGAGATAAATTCAATAGTTGAATGTGCGACATGTTGAATTGCTGTCTTTTGCTACAATTTTTTTGTCTCGTCATCCCTTGACTCGTATCATTGTTGTTATTATAAAACGTGCACACATATTGCTGCATGCTGATAAAGATTGAGTAAAATGCTGAATGAAGCTATCATTGGATTGTGAAGTTTGAATGTGCTTGACATCGTGTTCAAATACACCTGTTTTCTTTACTCAGTAGCATCATTTATGGTAGTGGTTGCAATGGGCCGAGCCAGCTGCCAACACGAGCTCGGCTCGTGCTAGCTCGTGGCTCGTTACCTGCGAGCCGAGCTTCGGCTCAGCTCGTGGGATTTTGGGCGAGCTCGGCCAAACGAGCGGAGCACTCGGCTCGGCTCGTCTTTTTTTTTTTTTTTTTTTTTTTTAGCACACTAGTTTAATTGTAAAGGATATATATATACACATTTTGTAATTAATTTCTAAATATACATTTTCAAAAAAATTTATAATTTAAAAAAAAATACGAACAAAAATTGTTTTGTTGAGTTACTTGAGTAATAATGTAATATGTTTTTTGTTTATCATTTTATACTTAAACTTAAAAATATATATATATGTAAAGTATAAACACATTTTATAAATCATTTTTTAAATATACATTTTTATTTTTTATAAATAAAAAAATAAAGATAGACCCTCATTCTTTATCCGGCTTTGGGACCGACTACTTCAATTTTTAGTAGGCGGAGTTAAAAATTGTACACGAACAATTTGTTACGTGTACAATTTTTTAAAAAAATATTATAAATGTATGAAAATTAAATTTTGTGATGATTATGGTGAAATTAAATATCACTTACTTGGTTACAGGCAATTTCAACATATTTATCTTGAATTCGATAATTAGCGTCTTCCCAATCTTTCACACACATTAACACTTCCAAAATATCTTCTTTGAGTCGACTCCTGATCTTAGAGAGAACCCTCTTCCCTGCACTAAAAGTAGACTCCGAAGCTACAGTGCTAACATGAGGTATTAGTAGATCTTTTGCCATTGCAGAAACTACTGGCCATCGACATTCATTATCTCTCCAAAATTTAATTACCTCTTCTGAATTTTTCTTAACTTCTTTGTTAGTAGGCAAAGTATGACGAAAGTAATCGATTAATTCAGATGGCAACGCATTTGGACTATTACTCGAAGTTTGAGTACATGCAGTGGATGACAAACTACTACTACTACCACCAGATGAACCACATACATATGCAAATGAATTAAATCTATATGAGTTCATGCTTTCGAATAAATCTAAAACTACATCGTCGTCATCCGTTTGATTAGTGGGAGGAGTAGATGTAGGTACACGAGTAATATGTGTACCCATTCGTGAAGCATATAATTCGTACATTTCACGTAATGTTTCTTCCAAATTCCTATAAGTAATAGGTATATTAAAAGTTAAAGCATTTGAAATTTTATCAATTACAAATTTAGTACCCGATAAATTATATCGGGGGTCCATGACGCATGCTAAAAGAAATAATATAGGTAATTATTCCCAATATTTTCTGAATTTTAATTCCATGGAATATATAACTGCATGAAAATCGGGGTCATTTTGAAATCTTTTAAAAATCCTAGCAATTATATAAAGACGTTCAAAAACCATACAACTTGTAGGATAATAAACGCCAGACAATATATTTGTAGAATCATAAAATGTCGTCAAATTTTTTTTAATTTTAAGAACTATATTCCAATCGGTTTCATTCAAGATAGTTTCGTCTTCATCTCTAACATGCCTATTGTTATAAAATTCAGTAATTAAATGTTCGAAACCTTCACATGATTTTAATAATAAGTAAGTGGAGTTTCATCTATGGCCTACGTCAGTAATAAAGATTTTTGTATTTGTCATTCCATTTTTTGAACAAAAATCTTCAAATGATTGTTTTCGATTGCGTGTAATCGTGATATATATAAGTGCACTCCTAATTCGGTCAATTTCATCATTAACATGTTTTAAACCGTCTTGTACTACTAAATTAAAAATATGACATACACATCGAATATGAAATAAATAACCATCAAAATCGGGTTGAAATACTATATGCAATTTATCGATAACAACTTTATTTACAGTAGCATTGTCGAACGTAAAAGAACGAATTTTGCTCTCACATTTATACTCTTTAACTATATTTATGATAGCATTAAATATAGTTTGGGCGTTGTGCGGGTACTCAACAATTTTAAAAGCAATAATTCTTTTATGCATGACCCAAAGTGGGTCTATATAGTGTGCAATTGCAGCAATGTAACCTCTCTTATTAATCTCTTCCCACATATCAGAAGTTAAAGATATCACACCCCCATATTTCTCTAAATCATTTATCAATAGTTGTTTTGTATGAAGAAAATATTTAATTGTATTAGCACGGAGAGTATTTCGACTTACCCCAACGTACCTCGGCTGAAGATATGTTTTGACGTAGTTCACGAAATGTTGGTTGTCCGCTATTGCTAGTGGCAACTCAGACGCGGCAACAAACTTCACCATTCCCGTTCGAGCTTCCTCATCTGAATACATCCATGTAGAAAGTGGCGTAGTACCACTGGCGCCGGAGAACCAAACTGTAGTTGAGTTTGACCAGTTGGAAGAAACTCATGTTTGGTCACACATGTTTTGTAGTGACGATTGAGGTGAGTAGTTCCAATGCCTCTTTGCCATGTCAGTCGTTGTTGACAGTATTTACATACTGCTTTGGTTTCGGGGATTCCATCGACCAAACGACCGGTTTGAACCAATTTAAAATGGTCCCAACATTTTGCCTTGTTCTTCCCCTTTCTCTTCCCTCTTGCATCGAGAATATTTGACGTAGGCTCTTCATCTTGTTCCAAATCAATTGGAACACTAGGATCAACATCAACGTCATCCAAATCAATTAGATGACTACCTTCATGAACGTCGTAATCTTCAATATTTTCTGAAATTGGTAATTCATTGAGACCGGAGAATTCATTCCCAAATTGATTTTGGGCAGGTGTTTGTGTTTCGTTCTCCATACCGAACAAGTTTTCAACAAATGATCGTGAATCCATTTGTTATGAATAATAGAAATTGAATGTAGAAATGTAGAAGATGATTATAGAATGAATGAATGATATTGTTGATAATTGATAAATGGAGAATCGGAGATTGGAGAATGTAAATTGTATAGAGTAGATAATGAGAGAATAGAGATTGATATTGGTGGAAAAAAAAAGTTTGATTTAGGTGGGTATTTATAGAAAAAAAAATGAAAAAACGTGGAGGACCAAAACGGTCACTGAATGAACGGTCACTGAATTTAATTCAGTGACCAAAACGGTTACTGACATTTTTTTTTTTTGGACGAGCCACGAGCCGCTCGGCTCGTGGCTCACCCTTTTATTTTATTTTTTATTTTTTATTTTTTTTAATATACCCACGAGCCAGCTCATCTACAGTGACGAGTCGGCTCGTCTCGTCACACGATCTGCCTCGCTCGGCTCGTGCTCAGGCTCATTTTTTTACGAGCCCGAGCGGCTCGTGGGCGTGAACAGTACGAGCCGACGAGCCGCTCGGTTCAATTGCCACCTCTAGCTCATATGGTGAGACTTCTTTTGTTTTTGCTCGAATTTTCCCATATTTTATATGTTCGACAATACAAGTTTTATTAAATAGTTGACAACTTTTATCTTACATTTTTCTTTCTAAAATTGGTTTGAGTCTATACCCCGTTTGTTAGAGCTTCTATTTTTACTTCTTCTTATAGGAGAGTTTTCTAAAAAAGTTATTTTATGTCATTTTTCTTTAGAAGCTCTTCTAATCAGACAAAGTACAACACAAAATCACCCAAACATGATCAAAAATAAATTTTTAATCTCAAAAACAGTTTTCAACTTTTTAAAAATCATATCAAACAGATCCTAAGAGCTTGTTTGGTAGAACTCAAAATCTAATTAAAATTGAAAATATAGTCGTTATTGAATCTTACTCGTCTAATAAAAATCAACAATAACAACTAGATTTTCAATTTTAATTCGATTTTAATCTCTACCAAACACCCTCTAAATTTCTTTCAAAGGTGAACTAGTGTTCTTCTTTTTCTTTAAGAAATAATCTTAATGATGGTTAGAAAGCAAATCACAGGACCTGAACCATTTACAGATACCAACTCAACTTGAAAAAATCAGTACCGGTTTAGTCATAGCTTGAAAATCAAACGTTAAAAAGTAGTGACAAAATTTGCTGAACCGATTGGTTCAATCACATTTTGTCATTTAGTTTTAAAAATATTGTTAATTTTATGTAATAATGTTTGTATATATTTTCTTTGACCTTTATTTTCCAACCACACACTATCAAATTTTATCAAAATCCAACTACACCGACAGAATTTGGATCACCATGTGTACATCTACAGACAGGAAATCAAGAATTTGCTATATCAGATCATAGACTCCCAAATCAAACTGCAGAATTTACATCATATATATGTAGAGGACAGGACAACAAAAACAGTACGTCCTAAATTATCGAGCAAACTAATTAGTTCGATGAGTCGACGACAACTTCAGATACTAAGGAATAATTTACAATTTTCGATAAAAAAAAAAAAAAGGCCAAGAAAGGATACAGTTCATAGCAATTCTGTAGCATATAAATCCCTATGGGGTTTACATCCCAGTCCATTGAATAAGTCACGAACTAATGGAGAAATAGCACAAGTTAACAATCGCCAATTCTTCAGACACTAAAATGAATGCTTGCAACTGGGATGTCACTATGTCACAAGAAATAGCAGAAACTCGACTCCTCGGCACCAGTCATCAACAACAGATGCAGTGTCCAAATGAGAAATTTATAAGCGATGAACGTGCATGATTTTGTGATGGAACTGGTGTAAATCTCAAAGCATTTTAAGGTTGCAATTCAATGACAATGACGCTACAACATGTACAGTGACAACAAAATACGTACTAAAACACCAATTACAGCATTGTGTTACATGACTTTGAGACTTGTACAATATTTTTACAACTGGAAAGATGAGACAAACATGTTTGTGATGGAACTGGTGTAAATCTCAAAGCATTTTAAGGTTGCAATTCAATGACAATGACGCTACAACGTGTACAGTGACAACAAAATACGTACTAAAACACCAATTACAGCATTGTGTTACATGACTTTGAGACTTGTACAATATTTTTACAACTGGAAAGATGAGACAAACATGTCAAAATGAAACAATTACATGTACTACGCGGAGATCACTATACACAGCTCAAATAATTGCTCTTTCCACGGATTAAAGTTTAAATTTCTCCAGTAATTGACAAGGTCCAATGTTGAACACTTTTCACCCAAATCCTTGCAAGATCATGACTCAAAATTTAATTGCATGCTTGGGGAATACAAAGCAATGACCTATTTGATTAAGGCTTGTGCGCGAGGCTACATAGATACTAGCATTTCAAGAAAATATCCAAGAAATCACGAATTAAATTTTCTTCCTCCAGGTAACCAAACTCCGGGATCTTAATAAAAATAACAGCGGTTTGTGTCTTCGCTCCTGAGGACGATAATTAAGGAAAAATCCCCATGTCAATATTCACCAAAATCTTATCACTACGTCAAATATATCTCTAATTATAAATCATTTCCATTTATTTATTAATACAGTTCATTAATGACGTGACCAAGTCCATAAAGAGACTCGTACACACCTAATTGACACATAATGAAATAAAAGAACATTAAAATAGACACAATAAGAGTTGCATGATAGGAAAAAACAGACCAAGAGACATGATAGTGTCACGAGGCTTTATTCCTAAATAAAGACTACAACTATTTGCAGTAAACACTCTCCAACAGAAAAATAAATAGTTCTCTCATCAATAGACCTTACAAGAAAAATACTTCTAAATTTAGTTCCAAACAATTATTTCTGTACCCTCTTATCGTGTATGAATGGAATACATCTCTTCTTTAAACAATGTTTTTTCATGAGAAACAAATCTGACTGCTCTATTTTCATGAACTATATGTTGTTTCCACGAAGATACCAAGCCGTATGAAGCAACACAAGAAAGTGAAGGCAAGAAAGAACTATGAAAGGACATACCTAGGAGTTCAACTTATCTATATACAGACATGTAGAAGAAAATTTTAGTTATTCAGATAATCTAGTTCAGCTTTTCAGCTGCACCACCACATTTCTTGTAAACATCAATAATATAAACAGAAGAAACACTTAACCCAAGTAGTGCTACAAAAGATGAGCCTCGTTTCAGTACCAATGTTCTGTTATTTGTCCATATGGATTAATGAGATCAAGATCAAACAAACTAGCACAAATTTCCAAAGCATGCCAAGAGTCAAAAAATCACCTAAGAAACAAACTTCTTTCACACGAATAAAAGCACAGATAATTCCCACAAAATATAGATAAGTTCAAGATCTCAAGATCCTCGGCGCAGTTAATACCATAATACTGACTCCAGAGGTCAAATTATGCAGGACGGACATAAAACTTATACGAGGTTTTCTTGTGAGTATAGTCTCACCACACCAATTAAATCCACAATATTAATACTACTCAAGGTACTGACATTTAGCACACAAGTAGTGGTGCATCAACTTATGTTCTGTTCGCAAATTGAAAGCATAATAAATGTGTTCTTCCCAGCACCTCTAGTAAAAGGCACTTACTTTCCAAGACAGAAGGCACATAGCATATGGGGCCATCATAAGCCAGAGATTTGCAATGATACACTCGATCTGGAAATATGCTTGGCAATCACCAATGTTCTCGTCCATAGAAGACCTGTTCTAAATCACATCATTCAGACAGTAAGCGTCTCCGTTTCCCATAATCTGCATCCCTCGATCGAGACCTATGATCCTCTTCTGGCACTGCTCGTGATCTGCTACGTGATCGTGAGGACTGTCCTCTATCCCAGTCATCCTCATAACCCAAGTCACGTTCTTTATTGTGATAGTCTCGGTACCCATCTTTCTCTTCCCTGTACTTGTACTCTCTATCATACCTGTCCCGGTCGTTCTCCCTTTCATCACGAGGCTTCTTCTCAGAGTTACTTGACCAGTCACGCTCAGAGTTCCGTTCCTTTTCACGGGGAGCAGCACTAGACCTTACTCCTTTATCGAGACTTGCTTCTCCGTATTCAGAAGCATTATCTTCACCACCATAACTAGATTCTCTGGTCCCTCGGCCTTGTTCTTCTCCTCCCCATCCACCCATGTTTGGGTCATTCCACATTCCCCAATGAGGTCCATCCATTCCTGCAGTCCCCATCATACCCATCCCATTTGAAGCGATTCCTCGACTGAAAAAGGCAGGGTTGACATGAGGAGCCACTCCTGGTAGCCCCATTGGGTTAACAGCTGGAAATGGAGGAAGCATCCCAGGGAAAGCAGGACCTGAGAAGCCTCC
The DNA here is from genome assembly GCA_019097785.1 of Fraxinus excelsior. Classification (NCBI taxonomy): domain Eukaryota; kingdom Viridiplantae; phylum Streptophyta; class Magnoliopsida; order Lamiales; family Oleaceae; genus Fraxinus; species Fraxinus excelsior. Next base: position 22,062 of record JAGHKM010000113.1, read on the forward strand.
ATAACCAGCTCCTCGACCCATAAATGCTGGATCAAATCCAGGACCCATCATGCCATGCGGATGCATCATACCAGGATGTCCACCAAAAGCAGGGCTGCCTGTGAGGCCTTGTCCATAAGCTCCTCCACCGGCACCACCACCCGAACCAGGTGCATTCCCAATCATATTCTTTGTTCCCATGGATCCTCTTCCTCTCACAGGTCCAGTTGAAGGACCTCTGTTAGGCATTTGCTGCCCTCCTCGCCCCCACCCACCTCGTCCAAAATTCCTCCCTGCATCTCCACCAGGATAATTTGCTCCATTACCCCTTCCTGCTCCATCATTCATGGGTCTCCTTCCCTGTGGCTGAGATGGAGCCTGGGCCTGGGTCTTGTTCATGTAAGAGGCACCCATCTGTTTTATGGTCTGTGGAGTGGCAAATGTCACCACACAAGCACGCCCATTAAAATGATGACCGTTCATTCCATCTTTGCATGCAGAAGCAGCAGCTGGATCATAAAATTCAACTTGACAATAGCCTTTGGATTTACCACTAGCTCTCTCATCAAAAAACTTAAGTTCCTTGACCATCCCGTACTGGGAGAGCACAGTCTCAAGCTCGGCATCTGTTGTCCACCAATGCAACTCTCCCACAAAGAGCATCGTATTTCCATTTTCAACAGCTGGCCGTATCAAGTTCTCATTATCAACCATGCGATTCACATTCACATTTGCACTTTGATTCATTCTACTGGCTGAAACCTCTGGAACAACTCTTGAGCTGCCCACAGTAGGATTTGGTATAGGAGAAGGCTCACCGGCTACTTTCCCTGACAAGTTAATTGAATTTGAAGCAATTTTCTGGGGTATGGGAACTGATCCTTGAAATCCTAAATTTCCTGCTTGAGATTTATGAGTCATCTCAGATGTCCTTCCCCTTTGTGAGGCATCAACAGTCTGTTCAGGTCCCCTATCAGCTGGCAAGCCACTCTTCTGCTCAGGACACTGGATCCCAGCAGAAGTATAATTCTGCTCATTAGCATTTCCAGCCCCAGGAATGCTCACCTCTTTTAAGACTCTTGATTCATTTCTAGCATCAGAAACATTAGCTTTTGGAGCTTGGGATTCACCATTGCCAACACCAAGAGCGGGCATTTTTGCCTCAGACTGCTGCAACTGCAGGAAACCCTCTCCAACATTAACATCATTGTAGAGATCATCATATTCATCATCCTCGCCTATCATTTCCTCCTCCACAAGCGCGGGTATAGCTCCAACTTGATGATATTGCATTTTTGGACCATATTCCCCATCTCCATAATCTAATTGTTCATCTGTCACTGGATCCATTCAGGCAAACCAAGACTTACCAATTATTATCTTCTCCTGTTTAATAAGCACAAATGGCTATTATAACCATGCTCCTAACATTAAACACACAAATGAAAAGGGTTGAAATTGTCTACTCCAAATAGCTGAATATATTAACAGCACGCAGCACGTATTGACGAAGAGAAACTAATCAAAATATTGTGCAGTGATTTAAGTTATCAAATCAAACTAGAAAGATCCTTTCCCACCATAACTTCAAAGTAAATATATCTATATCAACACAACACAAAGCCCAGAAGGGGGTTGACAAGATTCAGATCTTTCCAACCCCGTGGAAATAGACTTTCAACTTATCCATGTGATGATCAAAGTTGAACACCAACACATCTAAAGGAAATATCAAGATCCCAAAAGGAAAATCAGTTCTCAACAAAAAATAATAAAAACCCACCTCATAAAACCACAAAAAAAAAAATATTGATAATTCTCCTAAATTTCATGAAAAAGTACCCAAGCCATAGCACAAACAAAAAAAAAAAAAAAACTTTAAACGTTCGCATATAAATCCACAGAAATAGAAAACATAAAGCAAACAAGGTTTGCGGAGAAAAAGGTCAAGTATACTTGAACATCAGAATGGATAAGGAATCGTCAAAAAAAAAATTAATAAACCATACTATTATTACCGATAGCAGATTACGGGAACACCCATATAAAGAAATAATCTGACGGGAATAATTATTGAGCAATTAAGGTTACTTTTGTATGGATTAAGGACTAATTAATGCCGGGTAGTGTTTTTTCTTACTCTTTCTTCCTGGTATTAGCTGCCGATGATTAACGGACCTCTCTTTTCCTCCTTTTGTTTTGCGTTCTACGGGGTCTTCGTTCGAGTCAATCACCCAAAATTACTGGTTTTATTTACCATAACCATCAAAATCTTACAACTGGTAAAAATCATAAAGGTGTAAACAAGTTATTAGAGCCTTTGGTTTTGATTTTTAATCAAGAAGCCAAAGAAAAACAATGGTCCGTTTGGTACAACAGCAATGTCAAAATCGGATCAGATCAGCCGATTTTAAGCCAAAAACCGAAAAATTAAAATTGGTTAAGATAACTTTGCCATTAAGGACGTCTTTGTTTCCTATTATTGGGAAGAAAATGATGTAATAAATAGTAATTTTTAAAAAATGTGTAGTTGAAATTTAAAATAACTTTATTGATTTGTGTGTAGAATATTTTATTGGATAAATACATTGTAGAGATTATTAACTGTAAAAAATAATATTAAATAAAATGATAGACAAACCGGGGCTAAATAATGAATAATAGACCGGTTTGGTATGAACTAGCTGCTTCTCGAATTAAATCGGCTAATTCATCTCAAACCGATCCAGTTCACGCCAATTCTTTTTAGTTTTTTATTTAATCCTGTCAGGCATTTTAATCTCGTCAAAATCAATAATTAATTTTAACCACAAATATATAGTATTTTCAATTTTAAAATCACTTTGGAACCGTTTGATTGTAAGGGTAGAAAATGGGTGGAAAGAAAATGAATTCCAAGGAAAGTAATTGCCTAGAAATTGTTTTGTAGGGAATTGTTAATTTAGTGTGTTTGATTGGTATAATTTTCTACCCGAAAAATTTTAAATTTTGTGTTCGTTTGGCTTTATTTTACATAGAAATTGTCTATTAAAATGATAATTTTTTCCACAATTGATTATAAAATTTGTTTCCATTGCTAAAAAGTAAAAAAAAAAAAGAAAAAAATTCCTAAAAAATCATTTTTTTCATCAAAATTTAGTGTTCGTTTGACTTTGTTTTACATGAAAAATATCCATTAAAATGGAAAAAAAAAAATTACAGCTAGTTATTAAATTTGTTTTCATTGAAAAAAAAAATAAGGCTCCGTTTAATTGACGATATTTTCCCTGGAAGTAGGAAAATATTTTCCCTGGAAGTCCACTTTTTGACTGTTTGATATGCTAAATTTTCCATGGAAAATGTTTTCCTCCATTTTTCTAGGTACAACCATTTAATGCACGAATGGTGAAAAATGTTTTCCAACCTTTTAGGTGGGAAAACATTTTCCAACTTTTTTTTTTTTAGCAATGGCAACCAATTCTATCAACCATTGTAAAAAAAAAATTCATTTTTGTTGAAAATTTCTATGCAAAACAAAGTCAAACGAATATGGTAATTTTTTTTTTTTTTTACTTTTTGGTAATTGGAACAAATTCTTAACCCAATAGTAGAAAATATTATCACTTTAATGGACAATTTCCATAAAAAAGGAAGTCAAACGGATTTCAAACTTTTAACATTTTCCATGAAAAATTATACCAATCAAACACATTTAATTACAATTCCCCGTAAAACAAGTTCTAGGCAAATATTTTCCCTGGAATTCGTTTTCTTTCCACCCTATTTTTCATGGTGCAATCAAACGGACCCTAAGGCTCCGTTTGATTGGCGATATTTTCCCTGGAAGTAGGAAAATATTTTCCTACTTCCACTTTTTGACTGTTTGATATGCTAAATTTTCCATGGAAAATGTTTTCCTCCCTTTTTCTAGGTACAACCCTTTAATGCACGAATTGTGGAAAATGTTTTCCAACCTTTTAGGTGGGAAAACATTTTCCAACTTTTTTTTTTTAGCAATGACAACCAATTCTATCAACCATTGTAAAAAAGATTTTCATTTTTGTTGACAATTTCTATGCAAAACAAAGTCAAACGAATATGGTAATTTTTTCTAATTGTTTTAAATTTTTTTTTTTTTTACTTTTTGGTAATTGGAACAAATTCTTAACCCAATAGTAGAAAATATTATCACTTTAATGGACAATTTCCATAAAAAAGGAAGTCAAACGGATTTCAAACTTTCAACATTTTCCATGGAAAATTATACCAATCAAACACATTTAATTACAATTCCCCGTAAAACAAGTTCTAGGCAAATATTTTCCCTGGAATTCGTTTTCTTTCCACCCTATTTTCCATGGTGCAATCAAACGGACCCTAATAATAATAATTGCAGCAGCACCTAGAAAAGTTTTTCCCACCAAATGGTGGAAAAAGCTCTTCATCAATTTTGAGGAAAATAGGGGTGGGGTGGGAAAATGCTTTTGCTAGAAAATTATGGCAATCAAACAAGCCAAAACCAAGAAAATGGAATTCATTTTCCTAGTTTCATGGAAAATTGTGGCAATCAAACACAACCTTATTTTATCAACTTTTATCAAAATCTACTAAAAAATCAATTAAACATGAGCTTAATTTTTTGTTACCAATTTCACTTACCTTTTCTACCATTCAATGTTATTGTGCAAAGCGTTTATACTTTTTTATTTTTGGCATTTTCATCTTTATGACATTCTATTGCGAAAATCATCATTTTCATAATTAAAAGTTGGAAATGACGAATATATCCTCACAATTAAATAAAACAAAAAGGAAAAAGAAGTATAAAGAACAAATTGCAATTATATTCCCAAATTTTTCAAAAAAAAAAGAGTAAAAATAAGTTACAAATAAATAATTAAAAAATCAAAAATAAAAGTCATTTCCTTTCCCATCCATGAAACTGTCACTTGTCAAAAACAACACTCAACCGCCACCTTAGCCACTGGACACCACCACCACCACCACCACCACCATACAGTCCTCCATTCCGTCATCACAACATACCAACTCGTTGGCCAAAACCCCACCAGATCCAATTGCAATTAGTTGAAAATGCGAGTTAGTTTCATGTCACGCCTGATAGAGAAGTTCGTAGTGTCTATCAAGTGAATAGTAATTGTATCGATTAGTGCATTTTAAAGAGAATTTTTATTTATAGAAAGCATCTTGTAAATTGTGGAGACTATTTTTAAATTGAGATAGTCAAATATTTTATGCACTCCAATAATACTCTTTATTTTGTTTTTCTCAAAAAATATTTATTGAATTCTCCTCATATTTTAATTTAACATAATTTTTATATGTCAATAACCAATCAATTAAATGTAGTTTAAATAGTTTAAGAAGTAGTATATTGAAATATTTGATTTATTAAATACAGTCATTGTATATTAAAAATAAAGAGTGGGTTTGGCTCTCCAATGACTTGTCTGGTAGAAATGTTCAGCAGCTTTTAAGCTAAGAAATGATCTTTTTTTTCAACTGGTAGGTCCCACCCGTGAGACCAAAAGTCATCAATGGCTGCCTTATTTCCTTATAGCAGTTCAGTCATTTTTTTTTGTTTAAAAAGCGCTCATAGACAAGCTCTAAATTTGAATAGTCAAATATGCTTTCTATTTTAAAATGTTAAAATAAAAAGTCATATGCAACTTATTTTTCAATATTAACTCTTTAAAATAGTCATATAAAACATTCTACATTTAGGGTATGTTTGATAGCATCCATTTTCTAGGGAAGTTTGAAAACAATTTTCATTTTCAACAAAAGTGGTTGTTTGATAGGTTTTTTTGCAATGCAAAAAAAATTCCACCCCCCCCCCCCCCCTCCCCTCCCCCACGTGCATCAATTCTTGGAAATCAATGAATCAGTTTTTCCCACCATTTAGGTGGGAAAATGAGTTCCAGGTTATTTGATTTTTTTTTTTTGGCAATTAGAACAAATTTCATAACCAATTATAAAAAAAAAAATCACTTTAATGGACAATTTTCATGTAAAATAAAGTCAAACGAACACTAAACTTTGATGAAAAAAATGATTTTTTAGGAAAATATTTAGTTTTTTTAAAAAAATTTGGCAATAGAAACAAATTTTATAACCAATTATCGAAAAAATTATCACTTTAGTGGATAATTTTCATGTAAAACAAAGACAAACGAACACAAACTTAAAAAAAATTCGGATGGAAAATTATATTAATCAAACACACTCAATTAACAATTTTCTACCAAACAATTTATAGGCAATTACTTTCTCTGAAATTCATTTTCTTTTCACCAATTTTCCACTATTGCAATCAAACGGATCCTTAGAGTCTCTTATGTATGCTTTCATACTTAAAAAATAAAACTCGTTGAACAATTTTTTTTTTATTTCCAAACATTCGTTGAATATGTTTACATTTGCCTATTTTAAAAATTACGTAATTTCATTTTACTGTCAAATAATTTTTTATTTTACTTATTTCTAACTTCAATCAAGATTTTTTTATTTTTAAATACACATATTTACCAATATTTTAAAAATCGGATCATACATTATACTGGAAAAACGAAAGGATCAAATGCCAAAAAGTCGAATTTTTAAATACACATAGTTACCGTCTAATTGATCGTCAGTTGACTATAATAATAATAAAATTAGACCATTTTTTTTTTTTTTATCAATTTGACTAATTTTAAAAAAAAAATTACATTTTTCCAAATATTAATAAATAATTAAACTAAAAAAAAAAAAAATTATCTTCCCCACCCGGCCACCCCCATCCCATCTTCTCCCACCTTCTTCTCCTTTCTAGCCGAAAAACACTATCCCATCACAATCAAAACTTCATTCCCATTTCAACACTCAACGGGTCAATCACATCTAATTGAGTTGAGCAATTTCAAACCGTTTCCAGTAACGGTGGACCGACTGGAATGCTAAAGATAATTAAGCAGAAATTACAGTTATAAAATATAGAAACGAAATTAAAATAAAAGGATAAAATTAGATTTAAAAAGGATAATATAAAAACAATCAACAAAATAAAAGATTCAAGAAATAAAATTAATATTACATAAAAAATGAATAGATAGAATTAAATTAAGTTTTAAAAAAATAGATTATAAAGAAAAACAAATTATCTTGTTAAAAAAATTAAAATGATTAATTAAAAATTATATATTTTCAATTAGATAAAAAAAAAAGAACAAAAAATTAAATTTATAGAAATAAATTTAAAAAGAATTTAGAATAAAAAAAATTACACAAAACCAGAATTTTAAAGTTTCAATTTTAAATTTCAGATTTAAACTTTATTTATACAAAAATTAAATATTAATTCATTTATTTTATCTATCACTCTATCTAAATCATAATTATCCAACCAGAATTTTAAAGTTTCAATTTTAAATTTCAGATTTAAACTTTATTTATACAAAAATTAAATATTAATTCATTTATTTTATCTATCACTCTATCTAAATCATAATTATCCAAACCTAATCCTAATTTTATCCCCATCTCTCTCTCCCTTACTCCCTCCTACAACACACCTTGAAGACACCGTCGATGCAACGCTCACGACGTCGTCGTCGTGGCAGTGTCCCTCTGAAAGCTAGTCGCATTGTTGCGCAGTGACGATGGCTCCGTTTGCGCATCGTCTCTACAGTAGTTGTGCTTACTGCGCCACTGCAGCGACATCGCCTCTCAAAGTGGCGTTGCTTAACACTGTTGCGAAGCGTCGATGGCATCATTTGCTCACATCGTCACTGCAACAACAACGTTGCCATTGGTGGTGTCTATGATGGCATCCCTAGTCCATTGGGCCAGCTAGAATTGGTGTTTTGCAGTTGGTGGTATTTGTAGGGATGTTTCGCAATTGGTGCAGTGTGGTGATGGTAGTGTTACAAAAATGGTGGCGATGGTGGTAGAGGCAACAGTGGCAGCGATGACAGGGGTGGTTGTGATGATTAATAATTTTGAGACGAAGAGGAACTACAGGTCTTGCGATGCTGGGATGTGGCAGTGTTGGTGGTGTTGTGTTTGATTTAGTGGTGATAGCGGCGGCAGAGTTAGTGCCCAACGGCAGATATATGAATTTTTTGGTGAAGGTTGTGGTTTTGGAGTGGTTGTGTTGGTGTTGGTTGCAGTGTTTGAGATAATGGTTTTGCTGTCGAGAGGTAGTGGTGGTGGTTCTGGCGACGGCGGTGCAACGGCTAGACGGTGTTGGAGTTGCTAGTAGATGTTGGTGGATCTGGCTCGATGATGTGGTGATGTTTTTCTGTGATGTGTTGATTTGTTTGTGATTGTGTTGCTGCCAGAGAAGATGGTGGTGGCGGTGGCGATGATGATGTTGGAGAGAGTGGTGAGGTGGTGGTAACAAGTGTTGGTTGTGGTCACAAATTATTTGGTTGATTTGAAACCAAGTATTGGTGGTGGATTGGGATCAGGGTGAGGTACTTTTGGCGTATGTGACCAATTATTTGATTAATTGTGAATAACTATTAAAATGCGATCTTAAAATTCAATAATTTGTTACCTAAAAAATTGTTAATAATAAGTTGTGATCGATAAATAAATTGTGACCTATAAATTTTTGAATTATGATCGTAAAATAATATGTGACGTATAAAATTTGTGATTTTTGACTAATAAATAATATGTGACTTATTAATTTGATACATTTTGTGACCGATGAATAAATTGTGCCGTATAAATTTTTAATTTATGATCGGTGAACAAATTGTAACCTATAAGATTTTTAAATTGTGACTGTAAAATAATTTGTGACATATAAAAATTGTGATATGTGATCAATTAATAATATGTGATCAATTATATGATTTTAGTGACCAAATTATATGGAATTGTGGTTTTAATATGTTTAATTAATAAAATATATGTTTAATTAATTTACTTATAAATAAAGTTTGAAAAAGTCTAAGATTTAAAATTTTAAACATTGATCTTGATATTGGTGAAATTTAACATCTTAGTTATGTAATCTTCTCCTAAAAAAATGTGAATTGAGTCGACTGGAATTCAAATGGCTAGTGTGAAGGTCCAACCAACCAACTGGATCGACACGGCTCAGTTAATAGTCATCTACAAAGTTTCAAAGGTCACCTTCTTGAAAAATGGCGATCTCCGGCAAAGAACACATGGATTCGGTGTGGGTCGTCGCTCTTCAATGATTCATGTGTCAATTTTTCTTCTCCAAAATTTCCTCTCTTTTATCTCTTTATAAAGTGAGGACTTTTCATTGTTTTTTAAACCATTTTAACCCTTTTAATTTATTTATGGGTAATTATATTACTACTATTGCCTCCGTGGAATAAAGTAAAAGCTGTCGGAATAATTATGAGCAATTAGATGTTAAGGAAAAAGAAAGAAAGAAATTATGTTTTATTTTTGTAGTGTAACAACAATTTATTTAATTAAAAAATATATTAAAACTCTAATTATGTAATTTTACTTAAGGATATTTAAGTAAACTAGTTAAGTTAAACGTGCATTGCACATTATTTTGAAATGCTTTATAAATATTGTAAAAGTAATATTTGATATCAACTTGTATGGAGGATTTGATGAGTATCAAATGATCTAAAGAAAATAAAATTTAGGATAAAAATTTAAGAGAAGAAAATTGTACTCTCAAAATCCAACTTCTATTATTCAAATTTTTCGTGACGATGAAAAACTACAAATGAGCAACCTTTTTATACTACATTTGGTACATAAGAATTAATTTAATACATGAATTTAAACACTCATTAAAATTTCTAGATACATGAATAAGAATAAATTCATTTATAATAATCTATATTCATGTAGATTAAGATTCATCAAGTCAAAATTTATTGAGTCTAAATTAATGTGAATGTTAATTAATTGAGAATTAATGACACGAAATTCATACATGATAAAGATTTTGTAGTATTTATTACATATTGAAAAACGAAAAATAAGATATTATTGAAATAATTAAATTATAGTATGATTAAAATCATTCAAAAAATGATTCTCACTTGATGTGATATTTAATATATTATAAATAAGAAATTAGTGGCGTACTTACTAAAATTAATAAAATTTGTAGTGGTAATATAATTAGCCTATATTATTTATATCTTGGACCATGCTACACTACCAGAAAGATTTTACCACCAGATACTCACAAGGATTTTAAATAATATAATATTGTTTCTTTTAAATTACTATTTTACCCTTAATGAAATAATTTGCAAGATATGTCCTATATCTTTTAGCTGTTAGGTCTTTCAGGATTATTTCCTTCTATATTTCTATTTGGGTCATAAGTTCTTAGAACTAAACCTGGGAATCTTAATTCAGTATTTTCTTGTAACCAAATCAAATATTGTTGTTGCTCAAATTGATGATATTTTATAGTTGTTCTTATTTTGTCCCACTTTTCTTGATTTTCTTCTCTTCTGAGTTCTTCAAGGAGTATTCTAACTTCTCTAGATCTTAATTCACTAGTATTATCTTGAATCCTTCTAAATCTTTCGAATTCTTCTCTTTCTTTGTGGTTCATAAATCTAATCAGGATTATATAATATTTTCTTAAACTTTTCAATTTGTCCTAAATATTCTCTGTATCTTGTTAATTTTTCAAAGGCTTTTGGTTGATCTTCTTTAGTTATATATCCTAGAACAATTCCTTCTGAAACTTCTTCCTCGATATCTTTATATTCAATTATTGTATTATTTATATTTTTTATTCTTCTACTAGTTTCTACAGGATCAAATCTTATATTATGTTTGCAAGCATAATCTATATCAAGATATATATTCTTAAGGTTTTCTTGGCCAGCAGGAAATACTTTTTCAGATTTTTTAACTAATCTTAATAAAAACGAAATATCTACATTATTTAAGTAAAGTTTAAGGCTATCATTATTAGATGTGGATGCTTGTGAAGTGTTCATAACAATCAGAGAATAATTATGTAAAGATAAGCATATAAAAGCATGTAAATGACTTACAGTAATCAATGGAAATAATCAGGCTTTCCCTCCAGTATGTCTTTATAGTTGTTTTGCATGTACTTAACCAATCTTCTGAATCAGATGAATGTTTAAAATGTTTTGAAATTGTTTGGGTCCACAACTGCTTCCGCAAAAGGCTTTTCAATTAAGGTTGCATTTCTCACTCTAAAGAACTAGCCGTGTTTCCACAGACGCTATCTCACAGTATCCAGAGTCTTTGTTTTCACCTCTATCCAAACTCTTTTCAGAAACGAGTTCTTACTTGGAACGAAATTTTAAAAGATAAACTCACACACAAGGTGCTACAATTTTGTTAGAAATCTGCCTTTTTTCCCCTAAAACATTAATCCAAGACGGGTACTTTGGCATGGCTAACATCCATTCAAAAACAATGTTTTGAAAATCTTTTAAAATCTCTATCTGTACTGCCGAGGAATCATGAGAAACTTAACGAAATCCTTTTATGAAAGCTTTGTTGAACATAACAAACTTCATCTTTATATTCATAAACTGAAACAGTACATGCTTACACACTATATTTACATACCTTTGGTACTCACCTTATGAAGTTTAGAACTCCATAAGTGATTACCTTATTACAAGCTTTGCTATCTTCAAGCTATCTAACAATATTTCTGAATACAAGTGGTGTATACAGATTAAAGAAGAGAATTTGAGATGTGTTTTTCTTCAAGGTATTTCGAGATGCCTTCTTTGGATCTTGATTCCCCCTTTTATAGAGGTCTTTGAGTCATTCCTTAAGTGATAAGGAATCTTATCTTTACAGCTATCTTCCCACTATCCTTTGTTAGGTAGTGAAATTAACCTTTGTCTGCCACTATCTTCTGGCCTTTTGTGTCTTTAGTCTTTGGGAAATCTTATCTTCACGGATTTCTTCTATTATTTCTTGCTAGCTGGCTTTATCTTTTTGGAATGGATTGTGATATATGACCAACTAGTGGGTGGACGATCATTTATCACAAAGACTTCTTAGTATTATCTTCTGTCTTCTAGTGACCACAGTTTTTCTTTAATAATTTGCTTTATTAAAGTAGTGATAAAGGGTCACTATCTTGTCTCCATCATTTTTCCATTCTTGATTCAAAGAATTCAGCAGGGAATTCTTCACTGTTGAGGGATGCTCCTTGGCTCATATCTTCTACAACACAGTGCTCGCAATGATGATCACTGTAATCCCAGAGTATTTTGCACAGTTCTTTGGACATATCTTCTGATCCATTAACTTGATTTGAAATTATGGTGGAGAGTAAATTGTCAAGGAGATACAAGTCTTCATCTTTTGTAGGAACCCTTGCATTGGAATAAATTATATATTCTTCAGATGGATAGATCCATATCTTTTCTTTCTCAGTAATTAACTGAGTTACATGTTCGAATATTTCTTTATACCCTTTTGCTCTTCTGTAGGGCATCATATTAATGATATCTTGATATCCATTTTTCACAACCTTTTGACTGGTTGGTAAAAAATGTTGGTTTGTGAGTCCCAATTTTATAACATGGAACGATGGCTGCATATATTCAAGAATAGGATCCCATTCCATTGGCGCCGAGTGGAACCTGATATATATATTTGTACTTTTAACAACCTCTGTATATCTCTTAATTGCTTTCCTGACATCTGCCGGGAGTTGAGCTATCTCTTTGAGGTCCTTGCTAGGATATATACAGAGTATATTTCCTATTTCAAAGCAATTTCTTACCCAGTTGGCTGGTGTTTCTGGATAAAAGTTTATCTTGTTGTATTTTCCATAGTGGAGAGTTCTCATCCACTTTCCTATTTCAAGATACCAATCAGATAAAATATTAAAAATAACAAGAAAGAATATTACTTCTTCATAGTTATCCTTTTTGGGTATCTTCATTCCATGGCATATCTTGACAACATCTTTTGGATCAATAGTTTCAATAGTTAGCTTTGGTAATTTCTGGCTTGATGAAGAGCTACCATCGCTAATTTTGATATCTTGTAAATCCCTGATAGGGGTTTTTATATCTTCTTTACCAACAATAGGTTTGAGTATTCCCTGTGAAGGGGTTCCTATTGTTTTCTTGTCTTTCCCTTTATCCTCGGGAAGAGCGCTAGTATTCACAAGTCCCGGTGAAGGGATACTAGACTTGGTACAAGTTACTTCTGCCTCAAGGGCTATATTTTTGCCTCGAAGGCTATCTTGGATATTTTGCATTTGTGCTTCCAAGTAGGAAACTTTTATTTCAAGAATTTGGACTTTCGTCCTTAGTTGTTCTAGCTCCATCCCTGCTAAGATAATCAGGAAGAAAGTTAGCTTTTCCTTTTATATATTCAATATCAAATTTGAAATAAGAAAACCAAATTTGAATTCTAATAATATATCTGTTAGCAATAGATGGATCAACATTATTTTTCAAGAATGCTTTAACTTGAGTATTATCAGTTCTAATTAAGAATTTCTTTGGCAATAAATAATCTTCATATTTTTGTACTCCTCGCTTGACAGCAATGAGTTCTTTTCTATTTGTTTCATACCTTGTTTCGACTTCTTTGAATGTTCCTGATGTATATCCTGCAAGTATCTCGGGACAAGAACAATTCTTTTCACATTTATATTCTTTATGATTCTTTTTAACCTTTAATACTGCACCCCAGTAATTATCTGAAGCGTCAGTTTCAAGGATAAAGAAATCTTCTTCTTGTGGAATTACAAGTTTAGGCAAAACTTTCAATTCCTCTTTTACTTTCCTTATATTTTTGCAATCTTGTTCTTCCCAAGACCACATTACATTTTTCCTTAATTTTGGAAGAAAATAATTTTTTAGTTTGGCACAATTTTCAATGAATCCTTCAGCATAATTTAATATACCAAGGAAACTTTGTAACTGTTTTTTATCTTTGAT
>JAGHKM010000114.1:0-35763 GCA_019097785.1 Fraxinus excelsior
TCTTATATATAACTTTTATTCGTACATTAAATTTTAAAAATTTTTGTCCCCCATACGCATCATTCCTGGCTCCGCCCCTGGTTCAACTATTCCTAACTTCAATTTGATTTAGACAAATAACTTCTTTTATTTTTCTAGTTTTTATTTTATATATACTAAAATAATTAATACGTGTTTTTAGTAATTTTTTTATATGATAATTAAATTATTAGGATTTACGAGTTCACAATGGATATTTTCTTAATCTCAATCATTAATTTCGATAATAATTAATTATGTGTACCGGTCGAATTCTTCTAAATTAATTGATTTACGTCTTTGAAGTTTAAACGAATCCTACTCGATTATGTTAACTTATCATACCTTTATGAATAAGCCTTAATCAAGAACATTCAATCAGCAAATAATTTAACTAATTACCGTTGACAATCATAAAAGCAACCATTTATCCAATTTAAAGACAATCATAAAAGCAACCATTTATCCAATTTAAAGGTTCTTGTTACGTAATATAAATAAATAACACATCTCTCGACATAATTATTACTCAAGAATTAATAAATTAATCGTCAGTTAATCGAAAGCAAAAGTAAAAAGAATTTACAAGCATCAATTGATAATTAAAACTTTATATTTAAAATAATTGTTAAAAACTAGGTTATAATAATTCATCCTAACTATTAATTAATTACATATCATGCGAGAATAAAAATAAAGTAAATCACCAAATTTGAAGGAAAACGAGGAAGATTTTAAGATCTTGCATCAAGAATCTTCATTTTTCTCATAAAAACCTTTAAACCTAGCTTGTGGATTGATTTCTTAAATTTTTTACTCCTTTTCGAATCACTTTTCTTGTAAATTATATCAATTTTGTTGTGACCTAAATGACGTGTATTTATAGAGGAAGAATAATTTTGGGATTTATTCTTCGAAAATGAGTGAAAATGGATCAAGAAAACTCAGAAAATGATAAAAACAAAAAATGAAAGAAAAAAAAAAAAAAAAATGAAGCCTGGCCGAGGGTTTGCAAACTGCAGTCCAACTGCGGCAAACAGGCCAATGGCCCAGATCACACAAAATTAAGTAGATAACCACTCAATTTAACAATAAATAAATAAGATTAGATGCCTGAGTAAACACCCAAACTACTTTTTGTCAGATCCATAAGTATTATGCACTTAATTTTCATTCATATTTATCTATTTATAATTTAATTATCATTTATAAACAATTTTCTAACATGCTTTAAAGTGAATTATATATATTTAATTTGTCCAAGTAGAAGAGGACGTAATTGCATAAGTAATGGAAAATCAGGAATTGCACTATTAACCGTGTCAAAATGGTGATCAAGTCAAACTCGAGCATGACATGTAACCGTGTATGGTCACGTATTCAATTTTAAAGATAAGGTCACATATTAATTCAAAGATAAGTTAATTAAGAGGAGCACTTGGTCATAATAACCTTCCAATATTTTCTCTCTCAAGTATATTTCTTTCCATCAAATAAAGGGATTATAAAGTGGGTATGTTCTAAAAAGCTTGTCCAAGTGGCGCATTGGCACTGCCTAAGTTTGAAGCTCGGACAAAACGTCTCGTTTCGCATCTAAATGTTTTTTTCTAATTCCTAAACGGTTAAATTTTTTTCTTACTCTCTTTCACCTTCCATAGACGCGCTTTATTAGTTCTTTATTTTTGCGTTTTTTTAAAAGTTTTTTATTTGACTTTAGTGTATTAATTTTTTTTTAAAAAAAATTGACTTTAATTTCAAGTTTTTAAAAGATTTTATCTATACAAAATTTAAAAATAATTTTATCTAAATAGTTAAATAAGATTTAAACTATGATATTATCTACATTATATAATTATGATCTTGAGACTCATTATTTTGTTGCAAACTCCAAAAACATATATGAAGTTACTATAAATATATTGAGTAGGATTTTTCTAGCTCAACATTGAAATTATGAAAAAAATTCTAATTTTTGTATTTCGAAAACTTGAAAATTGTATAATTGACTAATGGTAGGAATTATTAAGTAAAATTTTATATGTTTGGTATGTATTATTTTAATTATTAAATGATTTTTAAAATGATTAAAAATTTAAAATAATATAAAAATAAGAAAACGCTTTTTCACGTCTAAACCTCGTCTAGGCTCGCTTAAACTCGTAAAACTTGAAACTTCAACGCCTAGTTACGCTTTATGTTTTTTAGAACACTGATCACTGTTGCATAGAGCCTGTTTGTTGTGCCTTATTTGCCTGACAAAATGAGAATTATGATCGTTGAGATCCCACTTCAGCCACTTTTTTTGAATTTTCATCTCTATGGTGGGGCCTAGGTTGGCCCACCAACGGTCAAAAAAATTCTAAGAATGAAGGGAAAAATGGCAAACAAACATGGGCATATTCTCAATTAGTACTCTTAAATAACATGGAGGTACGCACTTAATTTTCTTACATGTGGTATCAAAGCCACATTCATACTTTGGTTATTCAGATTAAGAACTATCAACACTTAATGCACACAAGCACAACAAATAATGTTGCATACTTCTTGACTTGAAAAATGTACATGCATCTTTTTAAGTAGATTTGCATACTGTTTTTATTAGCCTTAATTTAGATATATGCTAATTGAATTGAAAATGATTTAGATTAAATCTGAATTAATATGATTAGTTTTGCATTAAACATGAAGTTGAAACCTAAATCTGAATTGACTTTGAAATTGAAAATGTAACTAAATTTTTAATTCCTAACGGAGTAATGATGTCTCTTTTATTTAATTTGGTTACTATTAAGGTTGTTCTTGAATGCATGCTATTCGAAATGCAAATTATTTATTAGAGGCCGATTTATATTTTGTTAAAGCAGTATATCTTTAACGAAAATTGGATTACGAACATAGCAGTATATGCACAACATAAAGCATATATTAGCACGGGCGGACCCAGGGGTCCTGGAGGCACATCCCCCAACTTTTGATTTTTTTTTTTTAATAATAAAATCATGTTTGGTATCCATTGAAATTTTAATTTTAATTTAAATCAAAGTTAACAATTAATTTTAATAACATATTTCATGGAATCCATAACTGTTTAATTTTTATCAAAATTTACTAAAATTTTGATTTTAATCTCCACAAAACATTGGCAAAATCAAAATAAATTTAAATTTCGATAATATACTAATTTTAAAAATTCTCCAACGATCTTACGATAATCGAATCTACAAATTGCTTATATCATTTCAAAGCTTATTTCAAAAATCACATTATGGGCATATCGAATAGTTCAAATATCTATCGAAAAATAGTTAAAAATACGTTAAACGTGAGTCTTTAAAAAGACTTCTAACTCGCATTTAAAAAAAATCAATTATTTCATTAACATTTATTATTTTTACGATACAAATTTCTCAATGTAATTTTCATCTTTTATGAGATTTTCAAAAAAAATCAAAATTTTACATCCGAAAAGTCATATCCCATGTAAATTTTAGGATGTAAAATTACATGGGATATGATTTTTTTAGGCATAAATTTTCGATTGTAAAATTTCTCCTAACTTCTTTTCAAGTTCGATTGTGTCCTCCCAACATTAAAGTTCTGCGTCCACCCCTGCATATATACACATCATAATTACTCTATAAGACTTGTATGCATATTATAATATCTTGAAATCTATAATTGTAAAGTCTGTACGTGGTTATAATTTGCATGGTTTATCTTTCAGAATTTTAAGTTCTTGTTTTCAATTTGTGTGTTCAATAAAAGATATAGTTAATTAATTATGAAAATTTATTAACTTTAAAAAAAAAACTGCATGCAGCCTAGGAAGAAAAGGATTTAATTAAGAAGAATATATATACATATAGTATTTATAATATTCACCAACGTGCTGGTAATTAAAGGTGCATACAGTCGATCTTTAATTAAAATCCATTTGTGATGTTATAATATTTTGATTCGAGAATTCAGTTACCAATTAATCCACTAAAACACAGCAAGAAATACTCTCCACAAATACAAACATATACTACAACTTAAAGCTAAAAGTTAATTGCTGCAAAGTATACAGCAAAAATACAAGCAATATATTAAAGGGGGGAAAAACCTGTTTTGTATTGGTATTTGAAAATGGGTCGGACAAATTGGTGGCTTACCGCCGGGAGCTTGTGGATCCAATCCTCCGAGACATGGATCCAATATTGTTATCAAATCTTTGAGATAATTGGTGTTGTTGAATTGCCATGGCCAGTGCCTGCCGGTGAATCAATTCTTCTTCCATTGAGCTCTTCCTCCTCGACATTGACCCCCTTTTGCTTTTTGATCCCGTCCCAACATTCTTGCTTTCTTTCTTCGTCATACAAATAAATTTATTCCCCATCTTAAGAAATTCCTGAATTTTGAAAAAACTTGATTTTATATTCTTGATAAATCACCAAAAAGACTGGATTCTGAACAAAACCCAGATTTTCTTTTCTTGAAAATCACCAAAAAGACTCAATTTTGAACAAAGCCAATATTTTATTTTCTTGAAAACCACTAAAAGGACTCAATTTTGAGGGGAGAGAAATGAAGTAGTAGATGTAGTGAATATATAAATTAATTGTAGTGGAGATGGAAATTTTGGGGAACAAAACGCAAAAAAACCAGCTCAACTGCAAATGGAAGCAACAAATTTAATGCATTCTTTTTCAACGTTTGTATTCTTCCTCACTGACTCCCAATTAAGACAAATTATTATTCCCTTTCTTCTTTTTACCTGTATTCATACTTTTCTGGTTTTTGGTTTATTTTAGCCATTGGATGAGCATTCAGAATTTGGTATCCTAATGTTGAGCCTGGGTCCAACTTGTTGACAAGGGGTTATGCCTTTGCTCTGCCCATGAGCCCTGCACGTGAAGGGTCAAGTCGGACTATTCACAAGCTCTTCAATATTTTGAAAGAATCTATAAAAAATCATAAATGAAAATTAAGTAGAGGAAAAACACCAGTACCCGTGCGAGCTTTTCGGTAGTCTAGGCTTTTTTGGTTGTCCTGTGGGTCCGGTTTGTTTGGGGGTGTCCTTTGGATGGCGTTGGGTCGGGCGGCGGAGTTTTGGGTTGTGTGTGTGCGTCGGCTTGGTGGTGTGGTGGCTCTCCTGCTGCGGTGGCTTTCAGGGAGTTGGTGAGGCGGTCCTTCTTTCAGTGGCTGTAAAGTATTGGAGCGGCGGTCGAGGTACGGCCGGCGTTCGCTCGGCGGGCCTCCAATGTGGGGGTTGTTGTTTCCGATCACGAGCTGGGTCCTTGTATCGTTCTGGTTTCTTCGTGCTGTAGTGGTCGGTGGGGGATGGTGCGGCCGAGCCTTTTCCGGCGTCCTTGCAGGCGGTCGATGTTTGTCGTTCTCTGGGTTGTTGGGGTCTGTTCGTGGGAGGTTTTCCAAATTAACCCTGGTCAACTAACCTGGTGGGAAAACATTTTCTACCTTTTTCATTTTGCTTTTATTTTTTTTTCAATGGGAACAAATTCTAGACACAATAATAAAAAAAAATTACTTTTATCGACAACTTTCATACAAAATAAAGTCAAACGAATGATATTCGGTATGATAAATTTTTTTTTCAAATTTTTTTTTGACAATGAGAACAAATTTTAGACTCAATAGTAGAAAAAATTATCACTTTAATGGACAAATTTCATAAAAAACGAAGTCAAATGGACACCAAATTTTCAACATTTTCCATGAAAAATTATACCAATCAAACACAATTAATTACAATTTCCAGTAAAACATTTTCTAAAAAAATCAATTCCCTATAAAACATTTTCTTTTCACCCATTTTCCACCCTTACAATCAAACGGACCCTTAATGAAATAGGTCTTTTTATTGCAAAATGAGTCCCCAATCTTAGAATAATTTTATTTTTTCTATTTCTATTATTCTTCACTAGATATTTCATCTGAATCTAATTTTTCTTCAAAAATTTCTTCATCAGTTTCTATTTCTTCAAAATTGACTTCTTCACATTCATTTCTAATTTGTTCAAAATCTGTAATTAGTACTCTAACTTTCATTTTTGGACATTCAGTATTTATATGTCATTCTACGTTACAATTCTAATATTTATATCGTTTTTTATCTAATAATTTTTTATTATAAGATTTATATTTTCTTTTGAAATACTTCCTTTTTTGTTTAAAATATTTCTTTTTAAACTTTTTATATTTTTTATGTTTTCTTTTTCTTTTTCTTCTATAATCATGACATCCCCAATTTCCTGATACTTCAGTGTCTTGACAACAAATTCTATCTTGTATAAATCATTTGATTACTACACATTGAACTTATTTCATCTTTTATAATTTTTATTATAAATCCTAAAGTATAGGCTTCTGTATTTCTTCTAATTTGTCTTTCTCTAATCTTATTTTGAAAATAATTATTCCATGGTGGTGGTAATTTTCTAATAAAAACTTCCTTATAATAATCTTTATCGATTCCACTTCCAAACATTATATAATAATATTTACTATATTCACAGCAATATTCATTAAGATAACACATATTACAAATTTGTAAATGTTCCATTCTATTCTTAGCATCTTCTATTTCTTCTGCTTTAGCATTATTGATTTCATTTACTCAATCTTCTCCTACAAATTCTCTATAAATTCTTGTAACAACTCTATTTATACATTCACTTATGTTAATTCCAAATCTTGCTTCAATATTATCTTTCCAAATACCTTTTGTTGTATCTTCTAATTCTCCGTACCAATTAGCTACATTTCCTTTAAAAGTTGCTAACAAATATTCAGTTCTATTTTTATTATCAGTATTACTACGATTATAATTAAAGTGTGCTAACATATTAGTACTTCATTCATTAATAGCTTTTCTAACATCTAATTCACAATCTAGGTATAAATATGATCATGTAATTTTCATTTGACCTGATTCTCTTAATACTAGTTTAAATTGATCTCTATACATTTTTTCTTTTCCAATTTTAAAATCAAGTTTAGTATTAATATATCTTCTAGGGTCTATTTCAGCTTCATATCTAGCTGTGCTAGTTTCTCCAAAATCTTCTTCTTTAACTGCTCGTGGTCCTCCTGTTCTTCCAACCATATGATTTTTAGTTATTTTTTCACAAATTTTTAAATCTTCTAAGTCGAATATTAGGTTTTCCATATCTTCATTCATTATTCCTCTATAGTTCTTTTTTCTTCTTTTTCAGTAAGATTTTCTTCTTATTTTCTAAGATCAATTAATAATTTTTCAATATCATCTTTTAATCCTTCATCAATTTTTATTAATTCTTCATATTTTTCAATTTTCTTTCTAACTTCTTTAAGTTTTTCTGTATAATCTGGTTTAAATGGTTTTTCTTTGTTTAAATTTTCTATTATTCTATTTAAAAGATTTTCTATTCTTAGAAAATTATTTTGTAGTTTTTCTTTTTCTTCTTCATAGCTTATTTCAATTCTAGTAATTTTTTCATCAATTATTTTTATACTTTTTTCAATTAAATTGATTTTATCATTCATACTCATCCTTTAGTTCTTTTACAAGGTGGTTTAATAATTTCAAATCCTAATTTATCTAATAGAATATCAATTTTATAATTAATAATATCTAATTTTTCTTCTAAAGTTGCAATTTTACTAATACTATTTTTCTGTGCAAT
This sequence comes from Fraxinus excelsior, assembly GCA_019097785.1. Taxonomy (NCBI): domain Eukaryota; kingdom Viridiplantae; phylum Streptophyta; class Magnoliopsida; order Lamiales; family Oleaceae; genus Fraxinus; species Fraxinus excelsior. The sequence continues at coordinate 7,686 of JAGHKM010000114.1, forward strand.
TTTTGATATTTGATTTTGAATTTCTTCAAGTTTATTTTCATCAAGCATTTCTAAATTATTAATTTGTTCTTTAATTTTATTAAATTGTTTAGACATATTTTTACTTAAAACTTCTAATCTTTCTTTAGCTATTTCATCTTTTGGGTCTATGTTATTAATTTCATCTATAGCTTCTATGTCTTTAGATTTTAATTGTCCTAATTGTTGCCATAAAAATGCATTAGTCCAATTTGTAGTTATATTTAACAATCCATCTGTATTTCCCCATGAGCTTAAAGGTTGAAACATAGTTGTATTTCATCCTCTAGTTTGATAACTTCCTATTGGTAGTCTTATATTTTCTATTTCTTGTTTATCAAATCTTATTTTTGTTGGTATACTCATTCTAATTTGGTTGATTTAATATATTAGTTATCATTTGTTCTTCTCTTCTTAATTCTCTTGTAATTTCATTTCTTATTAATTCTCTTTTAATTTTATTTCAATTAAAAATTTCTTTTTCAATTTATCTATGATTACTTCTAGTTACTATTTGTTCTTCTAAGATTTTTATTTTATTATCACAAATTTTTTTAGTTATTCCAGGCATAAATCTAAAATCTTAAAATTCTAATCATATTGTGTGTATTCTATATATTCTTTTAATTTAGAAAGGTATAATCTATTATTAATTATAGATATATAAAATCTTAAGGTTAAATTAAACACTAATATTTTATATTCTTGTGGTAATCTATTTTTGATAGGTCTTCTCATTTATAAGTTTGATCTTTTATTCTCTATCATCAAAACTAAGATCAAAATCATATAATTCAGCAACTTTATTATAACTCACATGATCTTCTATATTTTCAAAGGTTCTTTCACTATTTTCACTATCTAACCAAAAAAATATAATCATTTTTATTATTTCTTTAGGTAATATTTCTTTTAATCCAAAGTAAGCAATTGTAAGACATTTTCTATAATATCTGATATCTTGTTTTATAAAATTTATTCCTCTAGTATAACTATCATAAGTTTCTGGGATTTCTATTATATGACTATAATCAATACTATTAGTATATCTAAAAGGTACAGTTCTATAATAAAATTCGTAATTTTCCATAATGAAAAGTTCTTCAAAGTATACAATCCTCTAAAAAATTTATATAATAATTTTCATGCAAATTTTCAGACAATAAATTTCCTTGTAGCTTAAAATAAGGGTCTTACCACGCTTCGCCAAGTAGCAAGAATGTTATTTGTTCCTGGTCACATTCGTCACAAGAGTTGGCCAAAATCCAACAGCATCACGGCAAAATGGACACAAAGGCACTCAAAACTCTAAAACAGACTCACTGTGTAGAACAACATTCAAAGCGTAATAAAAGATTTATTTCAAACTCAAAGGCTTTATTGATCTGATGATAGCTTGAAAGCTATTATACAAGATTTTTACAAAGATTGATACTCCAAAGAGTGATTTCTACTCTCTAAAGAAAGAGATTACACAGATCATTTGAAGATGGTAGTTTGAGATGATTTCTTGGTCGTATTTTTTAGTCATGTCTCTTCAACTAAGAAATAGTCTCAATTTATAGAGAGGCTCGCGCTTCACAGAGAAGCTTCTGGCCAATCAAATTTTTACAACTCAAAAGCAAAAGTACAATAATTTCTTCAAAGTGGTTGAAAAAATCAAAGCCTCTGTAGACAACTTTATTACAGCTTTAACAGCTGTCTCCTTTTTCTTTAATGCTCACATGGTACTGTCTCGTGATATTTCTTGCTTTATTGTCCTTTATCTGTGGACGTGTCCCATCAATCTACAGGCTTCTTTGATGCATTTCTCACTTCCAAGGAACTGGTCATTCAAGATTTCACAAATCTTATCTTCAAGAATTTTTGATTCTTTATCTCCTCTGCAGATGAGGATCCAGTTATTACTCATTCCATACACCATATATTTTTCTCTATAGAAAAATTGCATGGTTGAACAAACTGATTTAATTCCAACGGTTCGCCTGTAAATCATCCACTTGTTACATGAGTCATTTAGAAAGTTTAATGGAGAGAATGCTTTAAATAAAGAAAAAAAATTACTCATATGAAAAAAAAAATCAGAAAATGTAGGTGCATGAAACAGAAGACGCACCAAATGTATTGATTAAGTCTCAAACACTTGTTTAAGAAAATTTAACTTTTAATAAGAGATTGTTAGTTTAGTTAAGTCCTAGAAATTGAAGCAATCAAATTTAATGGAGAATCCATGTTTATTGAAATATTGAACTGCAATTGGTGAAATTAAGCCAAACTAGAGAGGTGAAGATAGTAAAAAATCCAACATTAGTTCACACATTGGAAAATAGTGAAAATAATAAGTTTTGAGGTATGTGAATCTTACGAGTGATGAAAGAACATATTTGACCATTGAGGGTCGGGAATTGAAACAACTTATGAATTCATAATGCTATATTTAATTCTTCACATACACATGTCGATTTTATATTGAAAAAGTGGATTTTAATTTTTGTATTGTGATTTTGAAACCGTGTATAGATTTTTTATTATGATTTTAATCCCGAGATAAAAAGTCAGGTTAACTAGATAAATCTTGTTACTTTACTTGATTGATTGACTACCGGTTAGGTAATTATCATTGTTTGTTTGTGTGTTTGTTAAGTTTTAATTTTGTTTGAGGATAAATAAAGATTCAAGTTTGGGGTTGAGATAAGTTGCCCTAAATTATGATATTTTATTGTCTTTTGGATTAAATTCTACATAATTTATGTTATATTGTATTTTGTAGGTAAAATTTTATGTTTAATGAAAAATTGGAGAAAAGAATGTAAACGTGGAGAAAAATGACAGAATCCAACGATGAAATCTTGGAAAAAAAATAATACATTAAATAGATTAGAATTAAATGGGTCTCAATAAACTTATATGTTGTGTGTGGGGGGGTGTGTGTGAATAGATACACAAAAAAAGAAAAGACAGGCGGATAGAAGAAAAGAAACGCACACGAGAAAAGAACAGGTGGTGAAAACAAACAAAAACCAAAAAAGAAAGAGAAAGAAAAGGCAGGAAAGAAAGGGAGAAAGAAAAGAAGAAGGAGAAAAAAAAAAGAGAAAAGAAAAAGTCAACACGCAGAAACAGCGCAGAGAAGCGAGAGAGAAGAAAAGAAGAGAAAAGATAAAAAAGAAAAAAAGAAAGGAAACTACAAACATCAGAAATTTTCACGTTTCGTCAATTTTTGGTGATATCTTTTCACTTTTGCGTGTTTTTATTTTTACAATATGAATAACTAATTTTTATATTAGGGAAAACAATTTAGTCGACTTGTGATCCTTTTTTTTATTCAAGATTTCTGTGATTTATTTATTTATGTGTTGATTTTATTATGAATTTAATACATTAAATTACCTGATCAATAATTTGATGATTATGTGAGTCTCTTACGAATCGAGAGATGAGTTTGAGATTTAGACCATATAATAAAATTTGATAAATTAGTATAACGTATAAAGATACCTATACTAATTATTACGATCATAATATGAATTTTTAGAATCAGTATTTCATTTAATTAAAATTGATTCATATAGAGATATGAAATTGAATTAGTTAAATAGGCTCAATAAGAATTCGAGAGGGATAAATTGAATACAATAGAAGAATTCAATTGAACACTACATTAAGTTATGAATCTTGAATTAAGAATAAATATGATCAATAGATGAAATTGTTATGCCCTAATATTCATCACATATTTGAATTTTCAATCATCCATTTTATATTTTCAATTATTTAAAAATAGTTAGGAAAAAAGATAATCACAATCATCATAAATATTTACTTGTTTTGCCAAATAGAAGTTAGAAAAATTAGATTAAGTTCTAAAGAATAGTTCTCGTGGGAACGATAATTCGGATTCAAAGGTCCACTATATTACTTGTTACGATATTGTACACTTACGATATAAAAAACACAACATTAGTGTAGTAGGTGTGTACCTTTCCCATAAGTTATTGCTTGTACAAATTTTTTTGGAGGAGAACAAAATATTATTCATATTCATTTTATTCCTCCATTTAACTCAGTATCGACTCTCTTGAAGCCTCCAATCAAATTTGAAGAATTTGATGTGGTACTAATATTAGCTTCTATTTTTAATTCATCTCTCCTTCAACGAACCGCAATAAGTTCAACTACGGGATGTACAATATGAACGTGATCATGTGATTTTATGTCATACTTGGTTCAAACACAACTTCTTATTTTGAGAAGATTTTCCATTTTCTTTACACGATGTTGACAAAGACGAAAATTATTTATCACGTAACTTTCACTTCAAGGAATAAACTAAAATCAGGCAATGAGATTCATAAGATTTCTTTTAAAATCTCATTTTTTTTTCCTTCAAGACTAACAATCTAAAAGTCAGTCCATTAATATGTACTTCTTTATAATCACAACGAGATATATTTTTCTAAAATAAAAATAAATTTATCCTTTTTCATGAATAACGAGAAAATAATTGTATGTAAAATTTATGCTTCTTCTCGAGTAACATAATATTCTTATAAATATTTGATTTTAAGTTCTGCTTCCTAAGAAGCAACAACTGATTTTTACAATGATTTGCTTTTCTAGAACGATAGTATATATCATGTTTTTTGAATACTCCATCTTGTAACATAATGCTCTTAATTTAATTGCTGTTTATTCAAGAAAAGCATATACATAATTTTTATTTTTTTTAGAATGTTAGTAGATTTGTGAAATTTTGTTTATTTAGGAAAAGTACAATTAAAAACACATATGTTTAAAAGTTGAATGTTTTTTTAATAAAAATTGAAACATGTAGTATATCCAAGATAAAAAAAAAAAAAAAAAAAAAAAGGTATCGCGTGCACATGGGCGGACCCAAGGGGTCCTAGGGGCAAGCGCCCCCAACCTTTTTTTTATTTTTTAAAATCACGTTTGGTACAGATTGAAATTTTAATTTTAATTTAAATCAAAGTTAACAATTAATTTTAATAACATATTTCATGAAATTCATAACTGTTTATTTTTTTTATCAAAATTTACTAAAAATTTGATTTTAATCTCCACCAAACAGATACAAAATCAAAATAAATTTGAATTTCGAAATATACTAATTTTAAAAATTCTCCGACGATCGTACGTTTATCGAATTTACAAAATGCTTATATCATTTCGAAACTTATTTCAAGAACTGCATTATGAACATATCGAATAGTTCAAATATATATCGAAAATAGTTCAAAATACGTTAAACGTGAGCCTTTAAAAAGACGTCTGACTCGCTTTTTTTGTTTAGTTCAATTATTTCATTAACATTTATTTTTTTTTTGCAATACAAATTTCTCAATGTAATTTTCATCATTTTGTTAGGAAATTTTCAAAAAAAAAATCGAAATTTTACATCCGAAAAAGTCATATTCTATGTAAATTTTCAGATATAAATTTACATGGGGTATGATTTTTTTAGATGTAAATTTTCGATTGTAAAATTTCTCCCAACTTTTTTGCAAGTTCGATTGTGCCCCCCAACGTTAAAATTCTGCGTATGCCCCTACGCGTGCATGCAAGTTAATATATGCATTATGCATCAATTATTGTGGAAATAACAAATAATTTAGAGTAAAAAGGAAAAATGATTTTTATTTATTTTTAACAAAATAATTAAGCACAATAAGCATGCATTTGGGAAGAATTTTCAAATGGTTCCACCTGTGTTTAAGGTAATTTTTGAAATCTTTTCACGTTGAAGGTAGATTCGCAATAATAGCAGTCACTTGAAATTTTTCACTCCAAAATCATCCATTCAATATGAATTTCATGTGAAATCACTTAAGAGTTACTGTATTTGATTGATCACCGTTTTTTATTCCACCATTTTATAATCTACAATATATTAAAAGGGAGGATTGAGGAGAAACTTTTGAATACCCAATTTACCTTTACATATTTAGTTATATACATAATATACCCTTATTTAATTTTAGTTTTGTTAATAATTAATTAATGACATCCTTACATATTTAGCAAAATTTTAAATTTTTTAATAATTAATTAATAACATTAATTCAATTTATTCAACATGAAATTAAAAAAAATCATTTTCTTTTCAGTTTGTCAATAATTCCCTAAATTAATATTTTTAATATTATATTAATTTTTATTAACAACTTTTATTATAAAAATATAACTTAAATTTCTTCCTTCATTGAATTAGTCAGTTTAAAAAAATAACATTCATATTCCCTTATTTAAATTGCCGTTTCATTTGGTTGTTTCACACATATCCTAACAACTAAATAATATATTTAATGTAATAAAATTAATACATACAGAATATTACTATATAATTTAATAAAAAAATTAATTTTATATTTACCCTTATTTAAAATTTTAATTGGTAGTTACATATGAATCACATTATACCTAAAGTTTAAATAAAAACGAATACCAAATGATAGTGTAATTATATTTTCACTAATTTTTTTATTAAATACACAACATTATAACTGCAATAAAACATTATAATCTTTACTCATTTTTACACTTGGTTCTTGATTGTTTTTCGATATATTCTTATCATTATATGAAACTAAATAAGTTATTATAACATTATAATATGTGTTGAAATTATAAACCATCCACACAACATTAACAGATTAAAAATTTCAATATACAGAGAGAACGTACGATGAAGAAAGATAGAGAGAACTCGTTGAAATTTCCTACCAATAAAAAGCATGTGAAAGGGTTTGAGAGATGAACAATGTTTGGTGTACAATGATTTTGACAACATGCCTCGTAGACAGTTTTCAAAAACAATTCATCATTTCAACTTTTTTTTTTGCCACAACCAACATTGTCACAATGTTGTACAAAAATATTGTATAACATAATTATTGAGAGACCGCTATATTTATAATTAATAATTAATGTAAATAAATGAGAGGAGAGATAAAATACTACTTTGTGTTAGTACATACACTATGTAATAAACATAATTAAGATTATTATAGCTATAAAAAAAAAACATCTTTTCTCATTCTAGAATTGTTGTCAATGAAAGCAATTTGTTGTGGGCTAGACCTTCTCAAAACTTGAAAATAGCTTAGATGATGTTTATGTATGTAAATGTATTCATGTTGGACATTGGAGTTTTGGAGAAGTCGATTTGCATGAGACAAATTCTATATAAAAAAAAAAAAAGATGGTTGTTTTGGTTTTTGACAATATTTTTTATTATAATAAAAAAATAATGTAGCTCTTTTTTCTCTTTATTTTTATTTTTGAATTCTTTTAGTAATGTTCATCTAAATGGTGAACAAAAGCTCCATATAAGTTGAGTATTTTTATTTTATTTTTGCAATGAGTTAAGCTTGGTTCGCATTTCAATTTAATTTCTAGGATAATTAGCATATAACGTCTCCACATTTCATTATTATTATGGAAAATGTTCTTACATTTCATTTTTTTAGCATTTTCACCATTATTTTCACCTCATTGCATCATTTTTATGCATTTTCTCAATTAGAAATTATGAAATTACAAATATATCATTCTCTTTAAATAAAACAAAAAGAAAAAGAAAAAAATCAATTGTAATCATAGTCCCAATTTTTTTAAAAAGCATAAATAAATCTCAAATAAATTATTAAAAAGGTAATTAGCACATAATGTCCATTCCTTTTACTATTATAGCGAAAGACGTTCATATTTTTCTTTTCTTTTTTACATTTTCACATTTAACTACACTTTTAATTGCTTAAACCATCATTTTTATCTATATTCATCCAAATTCTCAATAAATAGCTGTAAAATAATGAATATACACTCCTATTTAAATTTTTTTAAAAAAAGAAAAATATTATTATTTTTAATTTCTAATTTTTAATAATTTATTTGGGATTCGTTTGCATTTTTTTTAAAAGAAAAAATAATTTCTAATTTTTAATAATTTATTTGGGACTCGTTTGCACTTTTTAAAAAAATTGGGATTATGATTGCAATTAATTATTTAGTTTTTTATTTAAATAGGAGTGTATATTCGTCATTTCATAGCTCTTATTGAGAAATTGGATGAAAATTGATAAAAATAATAGTTTGCACAATCAAATGTGTAATTAAGTGTGAAAATGTAAAAAAAAAAAAAAGTATGAACGTTTTTCGCAATAATAGTGAAAGGTAATGACATTATGTGTTAATTACCCTTTTAATAATTTATTTGGGACTCATTTGCATTTTTTTTTAAAAATTGATATTATGATTGCAATTTTTTTTCTTTTTGTTTTATTTAAAGAGAAATGTATATTCATCATTTTACAATTTTTAATTGAGAAAATAGATGAAAATGACATTTTGCGTAATGAAAGATGAAAATAAATGTGAAAATGTCAAAAAATAAAAGGTAATGACATTTTTTATAATTATAGTGAAAGATGTGGACATTATGTGCTAATTACTCTAATTTCTAATATCATGGAATTAATTGTATAAAATTTATATTTTAGATTTATCTATTATCACGAATTGTTTTAATTGCATGTATACAATCGTTTGGGGCATCCTAAGCACGTGGTTGCTTGACATTATTATTGTCTCATTATATTCACGTAAATATGCATTACTTTTTATTCATATCTATGAATTTGTGCAGCCATTTTTGGCTAAACATATATATGTCAGATGTCTTTTCACCACTGCGATTCATCTTTGGCTTGATGATTTATATTTTTAATATTTCTAATTTTATGGTTTTTATTTAGTTGTTTTATTATTTATTAAACTATGATTTAATAATTACTTTTAGGAGAGATGATGGGACATTAGCATAGGTGCAATTATATTGAACTTTGGTAATTAGTATTTTGTTGAAACGTGAACAATAACCACTTTCATATTACCCAATTTTCGGTATTAAACAAATTTTGAAATATTAATTATGATTAGTATATGTCACTGCATCATATTGATATCTGAGCATAATCACATTTATTTTTATATATAAAAAAAATGTGTTGTATGATATATCTTGTATTTGCTATATGATTCTTTTTCCAACATTGATAAATAAATTATTAAATTAACATATCAATGACTTTTTTATTTTGTATGCTAGAAACATCACAGATGAATACATCATCATCGAAACACTAACAGAAACGAGGTTCGATTCATCAATAGATCAACAAAATGAGTCAGATCGTCAATTTGATTTAAAAAATATTAATTATTTTGGATTTAAAAAATATTAATTCTTTTTGTTGTCATATCTTAAATTTACTTTTATATTTGTAGAATTGACGTCACCAAACAAATATTGTGATTATATCTTTATAAGATAATTTAATGCATTTGAAGAATAGTGAATTATAAAAGTATCCATATTTTACATCTCCCTGTAAAATCTGAGCACTTCAATTTATTACCCTGACGAACTAAATTTGTACTAGAACGCAACCATCAAGACTTCAATGTAAGTTGAAAAATTTTCAAGCCGACAAACTGAAAAGATTATATTCAAACAGCAAGGGACATTCATGTGTGAAATAGAGAAAAGTTCAAGTTCTATTACAGGCTCAACTCCATGAATGGTGGGATAAATTCGTTAATTAACCCGCCATTTTATAACCAAATAAATGGCCATAATTATTGAGGTTTCAAGGGTTATAGAAGTCGGAATGTAAATTGAAAAAAAAGATTAAAAAAGAAAACTATAGATAAAAAAAAAAGCAAAACCTTTCCAAGAGATCAATTTCATTTCGACATTCGTATACACAAGTCGTGTTTGCACACAAATTCAATGGTCCGGTGTACTAATTCGATTTGTAATTTGTCCCTTGAATGCACACGTGTAGACAGTATCTACACAATACATGATTACACTTTTTTAAAAGTACGACCATATATAAACTAATTATTGCCTTTTTAAACTATACTAGTTTGTTCATCCAACATATAAACATCTTTCAATAAATACACTTTGAACTCCAATTTCTAATTCAACCGAACAAATCAATATTACTTTGATCTTTCAAAAAAGGAAAAAACAGATCTTTCAATAAGTACACTTTGACAAATAAATATACTTCGATCTTTCAAAAAAGAAAAAATCAAATAAAAATGTCAAAACAGCCCCATATTCCAACATGGACACCCTATACACAGTCCCTAAGTTGCTTAATCCATGCATCTAGGTCGAAAATATGACACGTCACGGTCATTTTTGGCCTTGAACAGACATGGGTTTTCTACTTCTAATGTTAAAATGCGAGAATCTTTTGTTTTCAATATTCCTACAAAATACAATATCGTAAATGAATTCAGTAACAATCATCAATCTAGAGAAATAAAGTTCCAAACAAACATGGTTTCAACTTTCAAGGCATTGACAAAGGTACCATGAAACAAAATCTATGTTAGTATCTGCTACAAACTTAATTATCCTAGTCCTACACACCATATCAACAAAGTTTCTAAAATTGAGGCTTAATTCAGCTTTTGTTCTTCTCCAGATTATCATCATTTAGGACACCAACGAAAACAAATTCAGATGAACTATCAATCTCAAATTCGATATGAAAGAGCTTCAACCAGGATGGGTGGAAATATTGTATCTTTCAATTGAAAACACTTGATTTCTACTAGATCTTGACACCACCTTAAATTGAAGTTTAGAGCTGTTAATAGTTTTAATCACATTCTAGCAGTCAAAAACTGCTAAGGACGCCGCTTACGATCATCGTCTTCCTCATCATCAGAATCACCACGCTCGCGAAATCGTGGATTTTTCTCCTGTAAAACAAATCAATATTAAGCTATTACTGATTTATGACGTATAATGGAAAATGTCAATATACAATATGACAGTACGTCTACCCAGTCGCGAGCCAGGATTTTCACGTAGGGGGAGGGGTTAAATCACTGTTAAGGGTAGATTATCTATTGCACAACTCATCATTCACACATTAACTTGACACCAAGTCATTAATTAACGATTCCAATCAAAAGACTGTAATTACAAGAAATCAGGAATTGAATTCATTATAAGATCTATTTAGTTTTTTTTAGATGATGATTGAATTATGAGTTCAATACATCTTGTTTAGTAGAAAGACTGGGTGTTCCCCAGTGGAAAATTGCCTACTCATTCTATGGGACTGCCCTATGACAAGGCCAGTGGGGGAGCAACTCATCCCTCACAACCTTCACCAGCATTTCTTTGGCCTAAACCTCGGAATATGCTCAGTTACAGCTACTGGCTCTCCATCCATGACTTGTAAGACAGTGAGCTGAATGTCTGTTACACTCCGATGTAGTTTAGCCTCCTTAACAAATAATTACCATGTTGCCTCTCCAAGGTTCCAAATTATGAAAATAACTTTGCATACAGACAACGAGAAACCAAATGATAGACATACATGTGCATATATTCCTCCAGGATTGACACCGGATATCAAAGCTATAAAAATCAAAAGTATTATAAGTGTAAGTGACATAAGAAGGATATCTGGATCATAATCAGTATGATACTCATCCCGAACCTGAAAAGGAAAACATGAATTAGATGGAGTACTATACAGTCTATACTTAGAGAAGAGCGTGAAATTTTACATGCATCACCTGCCCACCACTTTTACCACAGCCCCATTGCCTGCGTTCTTGAAACCCCCAATCAAAATCAACACGAATAGGACTATCATCAAGAATTGTCCCACTGATGTACTTGACTGAATCTGCAGCATCTTCTCTTGAGTAGTACCTGATAAGACCAAGTTTGTAAAGCTATGTGCAGCAACCAACCATTTCTGCCTTACCTTTTTCTCAAAAGAAATACTAACAATTTTTAAGGTACTCAGATAACAGTACTAGCTTGCAGGGAGATGCAAGTAGTTCAGCCAGATTTACTCGAGGACAAGGATAATAAAAACTGTAGAAATATAAAGCAGCATTCTCTGGAGCATCTACTTTTCTTAGCCGTAAAATAACACAAAAAACATCACTGAGAAGGTACAAGCCTCAGCTTACAAGAAAGCCCATAAGAAACTACTGCTTCAACTACCAACAATAGTAATCAAAAGTTTTAGAGCATAATAGTTTTTGGTTATATTTTGTACACCAGATTAGGCCATAAAATTATAATGTATAATACTATGTGGATGATATCACGGTGGTTTAAGGTGGATAGTATTCTTTAATATTTATTTCATCCAAAAAAAAGGTCATTTGTAATGCAGATGTTAAAGGTGGCTTTAGGATAAGAAAAGCTATAGTAAATGAGATTTTTAGAATGAAAAAGCAAATGATACTATCTACTTTAATCCACCATAATTCCCTTTACCTAGTAGTATCCATTATTATTTTATATTAAGTTTTTTATATGGTTTAGTCTGGTGCGCCAAACACGACAATTATGTTGCATTTTTATTGCTGAGAGAGAGGAATAGGAGGAAACTATAAAAAGAAAATGTTAAGCTACGGTGCATTAGCATAAAACTTAGTTAAAATGCTGGAAGAGCTTACAATATGAAGCAGAAGCCACAAGGGGTTTTTGTATTCTTATCCAGACCCATTATTATCTTTTTAATCTCTCCTGCTCGAGAGAATAGCTCATAAACTTGCTCCTCTGTGGTGTAAAAAGACATGTTCCCCACATAAACTGTTGTAGAATTTTGCAGTGTCTCATCAAATTCTTCGTGTTCCAGGAAACCTTCTATCCCTGTATACCGAAATCTTACTTGGATCCTAACACTGATTAAAAAACAATCAGAAAAGGTTATTAAGAAAAAGAAACCCAAAACCCAAATAAGGGGTCTTTTTAGTCATCAAGGAAGGTGGTAGTGAATCTTCGGGTCTTCGTTTTAATGCAAAATTCTTGTCTAATCACACTATCGGTTTCAAGTTATCCATAGCCAATCAAGTGGCATCCGTAATCGTAAGAAATATATAACTCATAAATTAGTTAACTAATCTATCTGAAGTTTCCAATTATACCAATTATTTTTCACCGTTTTGTCAGCATTTTCTAGTTGTTTTCAAACATATTATCGAAGAAATTGCCTCACAACATAAGAAATGCACCAACTTTAAAGCATAAGAAGCTGCGTTTAAATGTTGTACTAAATGTTTTGCAGCCAGTACATTTTCACATCACAATAACATTCCAAATATAACAATGTGTGTGTGTGTGTGTGATTATGCGAACTGAGAAGAAAGCAAAAGGAACTTCATTCCAACGACTAAAAGTAAAATAGAACATACACCAAAAATTTTCCACCACATCGATAACTTTTCCTTCTTTTTCAACCACACATTCTCCATTAATCTACTATTCCAAAATACATTCATCCAAAAATAATGTTGCTCAAACACACCTTTAATGTGAGAGTATATTAGGAACAATGTTAGAAAATTTTAGGGTCTGTTCTCTTTATTGTTTTCACATCATTTTCAGTTTTTAATTTTCGAAAACACTGAAAATACGTTTACTTACCGTTTTCAGCAATCTCCAAACGAACACTCAAAACACAAAACCAAAAAAAAAAAATTAAAAACTCAAAACTAAAACACGAAGAAAACGTAATCAGTGTGAAAAAAAAGAAACAAGCCTATTTTTATATAGAGAATAAGCATTCATTTCATGAATTCATTTTAAGAAGTAATAAAAATATAAGTTAAAGCTAATAATTAATTTTAACCACAAATTTTGTGGGATCTACAACTTTTATCATCTTTTCAACCATTCATTTCATGAATTCAAATTAAAATTTATAAAAAATCTGATTTTTAGCCAAACCAAACAAGGCTGATTAATTATTAAGAACACAATCAGTCGATGTAAAGTTTTAACTCGATGGATGCATTATGCAGTCTCAAAGAAATCTTCATAATACTTAAATATAATAAAAAAGGCAATTATATTTATACTACGTTCTTGTTTGGTGCACTATCTTTTAATTACAAAAATATATCTAGTTTTTGCTTATATTTAAATTTAAACACTTTTTTTTTTATCGCATTCTTATGAACAATCTTCCATTAGTTAGCAAATATGAAGATTTTATGTCGAAATATTTCGTTAGTGATTCAGCCTTTTAAAATGAGCACAAATATTTCGACGCACTTTTGGATGGAAGCCATCTAGGATAAAAAAAATTAATTAATGAAATGTTGATGATAAAAGTGTGATATATATATATATATATATATATATATATATATATATAATAAATGGTTATATCAATGGCCACTCAACTTTATAATTAGTGTCATCATGGTCATCAAATTTAATTTTGTTTCATAATGGCCACCTAACTTTAATTTAGTATCACAATATCCATCAAATATGATTTTATTTCACAATGGTCATCTAATTTCATATAACATTTCACCATGATCATCTAATTTCATATAATTTTTGACAATGACCAATCAGTTTATTTTCACCGGGGTAAAACAGTCACTTTGTATACAAAATAAATTTTTTTAAAAAATAAAATTAAAAGTTTTTTTTATTTAAAAAACATTTATTTTAAAATAAGTTTTTATAGAACATTTTTTTAAAAATAACTTTTTATTTATTTTATTTTTCCAAGTAACTTTTTATTTTAAAAACATTTTTTAAATAAGTTTTTTTATTTTTCTAAGTAACTTTTTTTAAATAAGTTGTTATTTTATATATATAATACGAAATTACCGTTTTTAAAATTAATGAAAATGGTGAAAAGATAGTGTAGCATGCTAAAATGTTATATGAAATTGAATAGACATGATAAAACGTTTTAAGAAATTGGATGGTTACTATGAAATAAAATGATCATGATGATATTAAGCTCATGTTTGAGCCACATATTTTCTCATTCTTCTACTCATTTTCAACCACACATTCTTCAATAAATAATATTTTTCATTACATCAATAACTTTTCGTTCTTTTTCAAACACGTATTCCCTATCAGATCAACAGTAAAAATGCATTCTTACTCTCAAAATGTGCAGCAAACAGGTTCTATAGTGTTGTACAAAATACGGCCGTAGCCAGGGGCTAATTGGGAACCTAAATTTTAAGAACAGGAAATGGCCTGCTCCAAAATTCAATCCCCTTTTCACGATGGAACCCCGAATTTGAAGGTGAATCCGATTTTCAAAGCCCTATCGTCACAAAGTCTCCATTTTCAGCACCACAGCAATCGTCGTCTCCTTCATCGGCGCCGGCGCCATCTTCGGTGATTCGGCTCTGGAAACCGGCGGCTCAGCGAAACCTCAAGAGCCAATGGTCTAAGCTGTTTGCCCTTTTCCAGGACTGGTGCTCTTCGTCTTCCTCCGCCCGCTCACACGCCACGTCACTCGTCAACTCCTTTCTGTCTCAAAAGTAAGCATATAGTGTGAATTTGACAGTGGACTAAAGTGAGAGTGAATTGGAAAGATTTGGCTTGTATACTGTGTACCTTTGAATTTTTACAGGTACATGAATGGGATGGATTTGGGCGTGTTAAGTGACATGCCAAATATTCGGAAGAAAGCTTGTCAGAAATTGTTCAAACAGGTTTATAATCAGTTCTGTTTTTTTCCTTGTCATTTTCATTCTTTGGCTCAATCTGCAAGGGAACATGCTTATGTCCTTCGTTTGTTCTAGTAACGTGTGTGGAGTCAAGAGCGTAAGGGAACATTTAAAAAAACAGCCATATTAGAAATTTAGAATGACTGAATTTCGTGTCATCAGGAGAAAATTCAGTGATAATTTATAAAATTATTTGGGAATGTATATATTATTATCTTATAATAAGCGCAGAATTGGAAGCTAGTTTTCACATCAGATTACTAAATTCTTGAAGCAGGTTCAAATAACGAGTTTGTGCCAAATAAGGGAGTCGTGGAAGCCACTGGTGGTTCTCACAATTGGGGAGTAGGCTTCTATTGCACTTGTGATATTGAGATCGATGCCGAGTTAGCAAATTTTTTGAACATTGGTATGATTAAAAGCGGAGGAAGACAATGAATATGAGCAAAATACAAATATCTTAGGCATTGATATGTATGAATTGCATATATTTTGTATGACGCAAGTTTTAAATTAGCTAAATTTGTAAGTTAAACTGGATCAGTGCCTTCTGTGCTCCTGAAGAGATTCAAAGACGCATTTGGTCTCTTGTTGCTAGGATTTTAAGAAACCAATGCTGTCTAGTGGACAGTGCTGAAGTTATAGAGAAACAGGATTATGGATAAACATGTCTACAAAATTTTGGAAAGAAGAAAATTTTGGCATGGAAAATGGGAATAATGGTCAACAGTTTGATGGCTCCTTCTCTCTAATAAATACACGCGTGGTGCCTCTACTAGGATACGAGTTAAACTAGATTTCTTCCTCCAGAGTAGGATCAACTTTCACCCTGTTTATATTTAATGTACTTGCACCTCCGCATACTTAAAGCTAAATATTTAAAAATCTACTGTTTCTGAGATTAACTTTATTTTTCTAATCATGCTTGTGAAAGTTCATGTTGGTTTGATGTCAAGAAGTACTTAGTCACGTGTGAAAAGTATTATCTTATTCTTAGATACTCTGAAGTACGTAAGTAGCAGTTCATCTTGCAAGGCATGTAACTATAAATAGATAAGTCTAGTTTATCATAAAATTTTACCTCTCGAAATCTCGTTTAACTCGTATCCTAGTAGAGGCACCACAAGTGTATTTATTAGAGAGAATGAGTCATCAAACTGTTGACCATTATTCCCATTTTTCATGCCAAATTTTTCTTCTTTCCAAAATTTTGTAGACATGTCCATAATCATGTTTCTCTATAACTTCAGCATTGTCCACTAGACAGCATTGATTTTTAAATGTTCACTTACGCTCTTAATTCCACACACATTACTAGAACAAACGAAGGACCTAAGCATGTTGCAGATTGAGCCAAAGAATGAAAATGACAAGGAAAAAAACAGAACTAATTATAAACCTATTGTTTGAACAATTTCTGACAAGCTTTCTTCTGAATATTTGACATGTCACTTAACACGCCCAAATCCATCTCATTTATGTACCCATAAAAATTCAAAGGTACACAGTATACAAGCCAAATCTTTCCAATTCACCTTCACTTTAGAACAATGTCAAATTCACACTATAGGCTTTCTTTTGGGGCAGAAAGGAGTTGAGTGATGTGGCGTGTGAGCGGGCGGAGGAAGACGAAGAGCACCAGGCCTGGAAAAGGGCAAGCAGCTTAGACCATTAGCTTCTGAGGTTTCGCTGAGCCGCCGATTTCTAGAGCCGAATCACCGAAGATGGCGCTGGCGCCCATGAAGGAGACGACGATTGTTGTGGTGCTGAAAATGGAGACTTTGTGATGATAGGGCTTTGAAAATCGGATTCACCTTCAAATTCGAGATTCCATCGTGAAAAGAGAAAGGGGGTTGAATTTTGGAGCGGGCCCTTTCCCGTTCTTAAAATTTAGGTTCCCAATTAGCCCCTGGCTACGGCCGTATTTTGTTGAACACTATAGAACCTGTTTGCTGCACATTTTGAGACTAAGAATGCATTTTTACTGTTGATCTGATAGGGAATACGTGTTTGAAAAAGAATGAAAAGTTATTGATGTGATGAAAAATATTATTTATTGAAGAATGTGTGGTTAAAAATGAGTAGAAGAATGAGAATGTGAAAAATAATGTGGCTCAAACATGAGCTTAATATTATCATGATCATTTTATTTTATTTCATTTTATTTCACTGTAACCATCCAATTTCATATAACGTTTTATCATATCTACTCAATTTCATATAACATTTTATCATGCTACACAATATCTTTTCACCATTTTCATTAATTTTAAAAACAGTAACTTTGTATTATATATATAAAATAAACTTTAAAAAAAATAAAAAATAAAAATTTATTTAAAAAAAGTTACTTAGAAAAATAAAATAAAATAAAAAACTTATTTAAAAAATGTTTTTAAAATAAAATAAAAACTTATTTTTAAAAAAAGTTACTTAGAAAAATAAAATAAATAAAAATTTATTTTTAAAAAATGTTCTATAAAAAATAAAATAAAAACTTATTTTAAAAAAATGTTTTTTAAATAAAAAAAACTTTTATTTTTATTTTTTTTTAAATTTTATTTTATATATATAATACAAAGATACTGTTTTACCCCATTCAAAATTAGTGAAAATAAATTGGTTGGTCATTGTGAAACATTATATGAAATTAGATGATCATGGTGAAATGTTATATGAAATTAGATGGCCATGATAAAATAAAATCAAATTTGATGGTTATGGTGACACTAAATAAAAGTTAGGTGGCCGTTATGAAACAAAATTAAATTTGATGACCATGATGACACTATTTATAAAGTTGAGTGGCCATCGATGTAACCATTTATTATATATATATTGACACTTTTATCATCAATATTTTATTAATTAATTTTTTTATCCTAGATGACTTCCATCCAAAAGTGCGTTGAAATATTTGTGCTCATTTTAAAAGGCTGAATCACTAACGAAATATTTCGATATAAAATCTTCATATTTGCTAACTAATGGAAGATTGTTCATAAGAATGTGATAAAAAAATGTGTTTAAATTTAACAATAAGCAAAAACTAAATATATTTTTGTAATTAAAAGATGGTGCACCAAATAAGAATGTAGCATAAATATAATTGCCATTTTTATTATACTAGTCTCTACCCGTGCAATGCACGGGTTGAGATATTTTTAAGCCAATGTTAACGTGTTCAATGTTAAGGATTGACTGGAGATATGTGCGTTGATTGAACATGAATATTGTTCTTTATAAAAGAATAGAATATAAAACCTATTAACGAATCAACGTAATATAAAATTAGAAATGTGAAATTGAATATTTATGTTAGAAATGCTACAACAAAGTAAATGAAAAAATAATTAACAGACATTCTTTTGCACTAACATAGAGCAAACTTTTTCGACTTCCGGCAGCACAGCGTACATTGTTGGACCAACATCAAGCACCAAAAGTAAACCTTCCTATTGAGAAAAAATGTATTATCGGGGAAAAAAACTACACCATAGAAAAACTCCACCTAATTTTTCTAAAAACTAATAATGTGAAAAGTTTACTTTGATTAAAATTTTAAAACTTAATCACCTACAATCGAATCCAAATTCCCGATTTCACATTTATTTCTTATTTTGTATCAATTTCAAGAACACAATATAATAATGACATACACCCAATACAACATACATAAAGAACAGCTCAAGGCTAGCAGTGAATCAAAGAATAAAAATTTAAGTAGCATAAATTTAGGAAAAAAAAAAATAATAAAAAACTGAATGAGCTGTGAACCAGCACTAAATAATGCGTAAGTTATACTGAAGAAAGAAAATCAACTGAATGAATGAAAATGAAGATACTGACCATTCCAGGAAATTGGTGCCTTCTCTCCTCCAATTTCTGATTCGTCCAATTGAATGAACGTGAGGTCAACAAAAAACTTGACATTTTGTTCGATAGCGAAATGTTGGAATTTAAATTATAAAAGTTAGGAGCATCACACCTTCATTATGTGCACTCCAAGGCTTCTATGTACTCTAGTCTCCAGAGAACTTGATGCAAATAAATGCGCCAAATCTCGAGGATTTATTTGCCGAATATTGAAACATAAATGACACTTGAGCCAATTATGAAACAATTAAGGTTAGTGAGTAGTTACTCTGCGTAGAACTATATGCATCAATAAATGTATAGTACAAGTCAAGAAAATGGGTGAGAGCCAAGTAGAACTTTATAAAAGAGAAAAAGTGAAAAACTAAAACTTATAAAAACTTCTCCACATTATTTTTCAGCAAAAACTATTTTCTCAACCACACAATAAGTATTTGGTTCATAGGTTCCGAAGATCCCAGGAAAGAGAAAATCATATGTTCTTTAACATTCATTAAAGATTCACGCGCATCATCAAATGGACACTAAAGAAATGAAAACTGCTCATTCTAATGACAAAGCGATTAAATCAGAAACATGCATATATTTACCAAATAACACTTGATTTTAGAATCATCTTTTGTTATGGACATAATAAAAATTATCCGCTTCCAGGGAAATGAAGTTCACATATCAATATTAAGCATATACCTTAGTTGCCCATATAATCTACTACATCCATAGCTTGAAAAAGGAGGTACTACCAGCATATTCTCTATGATGGTGAAAAACGAATCGTGAATTAAATGCCCTCAAACTATAGGTTCTTGAGAAGTGAAGCACACCTGCAGAAAAGAGGAGATATAACCTCCAAATTCAAGAAGCTGTTCAGTTTCTATAAATTAGCAGTGTCTCCTTCAAGATTGGCTCCTCTTCTCCACATTCTTGTCCCTGGATTCAACACCAGAGCAAGTATTCAGAAAAGGTAGCACAAAGCCAGTGTGTTAGTCACCAAAGTATCCACATCCAGCCCACATCTAACAATTAACTCATGAATCTGAATACCAAATCCAACCGTTGCCTCCGATCCACAAACAGAAAGAATGCATGCATAAGTGATACCCTCAACTGGAAGAATAAAGATATATTAAAGATTTAGTACTTGCTGACCCTAGTGCTAGAAAATCTTTTCTCCTGCAATATTACCAATTTTATATGGAAAAACTTGTGCCTCATCACTGTAGTAAAAATTTTATTACGAATAATTGCACCTTCTAAGCACCTATAAAGCCAATGAGCAACCAAAAAAAGGAGTTGTATTACCTAATTCAAGATTGAATTGACGCACAATGACTTGACTAAGAGAAATATGTTATTCATACCTCCGTGCCTTCCCTGATACACTCATCATACTGCCTGGTTTTCAAGAAACATGACATCATATTAAGAGAGCATGCCAACAGGAGACTCCTGCCTTTCGAGATAGGAACATCTTTCAGGTTTTTCTTAGCCTAATATTGATCAAGAAACAAATGAGAATTGCAGAAGACAAAACTTCACTGCCAAGGAAAATCAACAAATACAACATAAATAGAAAACAAACAAAAATGCAAACTTACATGTTAATATTTCTGCAGGGTCTCCTTGTACCTGCCCTGACTGTGAAGTTCATTCCCCTGCTATCACATAAATGGTTACATAAGTACTTAGTACCAAAAATATGTACTACCATGTTTGTAACAAAATGTGGAGATTTATACATGAAAAAGAAAGTACTTCCATGCTAATTATTCTAGCTTGCTTCCAACCAAACACACAGATTTCAAATTCAACATGACAATTACCAGAGTCCCTTTAATTGCACAAACATATGCATACATGTATTAGATCTCAGTGGAGTTTTCTGATTATTTGTTAGCTTTAACATAAAATTATAGGAAAGAAAGGTAAAGTGGATAGTGTGGAGAAGAAGCTTTGATACACACGAAATTATGAATTTTTTTCATCAATAAGTTACCTGTTTCTTCAGCATCTCGGCTGCATTTATCTCATAAGAAACCTGAGCATCCATCCGCGCACGCATGGAAGCTATATCATCAGGTGATGCTTTTGCCATCTTCTCACTAATCTCCGCCATCTCCTCTGTACGGGTATGCTTAAACTGTTCTGCAGCTTGCTTCAAATCTTCCGGCCTCAAGCTTTTCATGCTTTCAGAAGCCATTCTCATTAGATCCGGATTGGACATCATCTGCATTGCAACAATTAATGACAGCCATCAGCGAGAAGTGAACTAAAGAACAAATGAAAATTAGAACTAAGAACCTGCTTGACGAAGAATAAAACATCTCAGCTAGCATTCAACCATTGCATGCCTATATACCACCAACTCGTACAAGTAGCCTTGGCTAGCTATCTTATTCTTCTACTTCTTCAAATGCAACAATTAATCTTTTTTTTGTTGTATTTTGGATGCATATCAACGTAAAACCAAACTATTTAATATTTTAGAGTCCACTGAATAGCCAAAATTCCAATCCACGATAAAGATTCTTGACTATTTTGAAAAATTGGTAATTTATTAACGGAATAAAGGTCGACTCATAAGACAATTATGTAATGCGAGCCAAAAAATACATCAACCCATCTATTATTCTTAAAAAGATAACACGGCAACATGCTGACAAGAAATTCTAAAAATACAAACTTTCAAAATTTGTGACCTAAACCAATTGCAGGAACTCCACTGTCAATCTATAAGTTGTTTATGGAGCACAGAAATCCAGTCCATACAAAAGAACCTGCAAGGAAATTAGCCAGAGAAATAATTAAGTAACGCTCAGGTCCTCTGTGTGCGCAATAATAAACAATAGGAGAACTAAGCATAATCAACAATAAAATAAAATCCAAAGCAACAAGAGAAAAATTATTTTAAGAAAATCGAAAAGCCAAAAAAAATAAAGGGAACCACAACCTGCACTCAAACTCAATATAGATTTAATCTAGCAGAGACCCAAACGTGAAAAATTAGGGGAAAAGTGTGAAGTTTATATATATATATATACTGTGAACAAATGAAAGTCCCGAGGCTTTTGGTGATGAAGACACATATGTGCATCTTGTTCCCCATGACATGTCGAAGCCAAGAGTGGTAGCCCGCGACCATGGTTTGAATTGCCGGCGCCGGAATTTGGGAAAGAAGGTGCGTGGTTTGCTACCTTCAGACTGATAGGGGTGTTTTTCTGATTTAAAACGTTTCCTGATGACTGCTCGTCTTGGGTTGTATAAACGGTCTGTAATGAAGTTTGGTCATGGGTGTTGCAATTTTGGCCAGAATTGGAGATATGTCCGTGCACGGAGATGAGTTTTTGGGTCGGGATTTGATCAGATTTTGGATCCATTAGTGCTGTTTTTTGGTATGGGATTGTAAAGTGGGAATAGGAGATGGTGGTGGTGTGGAGATCCTGTGGTTTATGCGGCAGCATGGAGGTCGATTTTGAAGTAGAAGCCACCGGCTCCATAGGGTGGAAGAAGTTGCATTTTTCGCCCCAGGTCTTGGAAAATAGTACAAGGGATTTTACACAGCTTCCGCGCGGAGAGTAAGCTTCCGCGCGGAGAGTAAGCGTCCGCACGCGGAGGCCGGAGTCTCCGCAACGATATCAGCCTCCGCGTTGCGGAGACTATATCAGCCTCGGCACGCGGAGACTTTCACAATTTTTTTTTTTTTTTACAGGTTTAGGTTTATATTATGTTTATATTTATATAGGATTTATATATTTATATATCCATTTACAATTATATGTGGAATCTATTAATTTGTTTTTTTTTTACCGTTCATTTTTGTTTTTTTTTTTTTTTTTCGTGCTAACAATAATCTACAACAAAATCATTTCTGCCTCGTATTCCAATTGGAAAATGATATGTTGAAAAACTTAAATACATAAAAATATTCAATTAAATACATAAAAATACATAAATTAAGATTTTTTGTTACCCAATAACATTTTGATTACATTTTTAAGTAACATACATTTGGCAAAGAAAACAATTGCATAAAAACTTTCAAATACGTGAATGTACAAAAATTAAGAAATAACCAGTGAAAGAATAAACATTAGGAGATAATTCAGATTTCAAATCTTCTGAGAATAAACGTTGAGGATGTAAACTCTTCGCACGAAAAGATCAAGTAAATCAAATTAAGAAATAACCAGTGGAAGAATAAACATAAGGAGATAATTCAGATTTCAAATCTCCGAGCAAATCTTCTGGGAATAAACATTGAAGATGTAAACTCTTCACACGAAAACATATTAAATATGAAACACAATTGTATTTAAATAAATACTAAACATGCAAAAGTAGTAATAGAAACAAAATTAACTTTTACATAAAAAAACCAATAAAGGTTAAGAAATCCTCATGTTGCGACACCAGATCTTCAAAATTTCTTATTCGTACAAGATGAAGATGACAATAATGGAGTAAAATAAATATTTTTATGATTTCTTATATTTGTAGAAGCTAAAGAGGACGATGATGATGGAATGGAATAAATTTGTCTTCCTTACTTCTCCAATAGACTAATATATAGATAGATTTTAAAGATATAGACCGACTACAAAAAGATCAGAAATCAATAAATACTGCTAGTAGACGAAATGTTTTCTTCAACCGACTACAAAAAAATTCATACAGATGAACAATAATCCTAAAAAGAGATGGTAGATATATGAAAAGTCATATGCATGGGAAACATAAATGTATGATTTCCATCATATAAGACTTCCTTCCATTAGTCAACAATTGAGGTCCTAAGGTGTCCATATATTAATGGTACAGGTTGAACGTGTCAATAAAAAAAAAAAAAAAAAATATCCACAATGAAGGGTAATATGGAAATTAGCAACTTACATTCATATGTGAAAATAATTGTCCGCTAGTGCTACAGTAATATGTGAGTGAAATTTCCAAATGAATAGTGAATCACAAACCCTCTCTTTTAAGAGAGTAAGATAAGATAAGATTTAAGCGACCAAGGCCCGTACCTGTGTTTCATGGTGCCCAAGGCAAACTTCAAAATTTGGCCCCTAAATCATAGCAGACAATCTACTTTTTCTTTTAAAAGTCTTACGGAACTAAATTTGTTAACTTAAATTCAACAATAAAGCAACAAATAAAAATTAAGCATTCAAAATATTTATTTTGCAATCAAATAACAATACGAAGATTGTTCTAACCTCACAAATATTAATCCACAGAAACTTGCAAATTAATAATTATTCATAGCATCCTGGAAAAATATAATATTTGGCCAATAAGGTACAGTTACTTGGTTGAGCAATGAAAATGCACTTCGAACAGGGTAATGGTCATCCATTAAACCCAATGCACATAAGCCATTTTGGTTGTAAGCGTGTACCTTGTACTCTATTGTGTAAAAGAAATAAAGAAAGATGGCAACCTCTAGCCAATGCACGAAATAACTTCCAAAGGCGATGGAATTATGTCATAGAGAATTGGACAGGCAAGGATAAAACTTTTCAAGCGAGTAATTTTGGTGTCCACTAATTCAATCAATTTTTTTTAAAATAAACTAGAAATCGAAACCAGTTTTAATCTTATCTACCAGATGTGTTGTGGGCAAATCGAAACCAGTTTGAATCTGTCCAATGAGTAGAAAAAACCAGAAAGAAAAGGAAAAGGAAAACCTAATAGGCTAACACTACACATATTAAACTTAAAAAACTCCATTTATGAAATGAAATTGACACTTCCATAGTTCCATTAAAGTCGAACTGTCGAAGGGGCAAGGGCAAACCTTCACTGTAGTTTCGTCACCAAGCTCTACTTCTCGCCTGAGTCGCCTCCCCTGGTAATTTTCTCAGCGACTCAGAGCCCGTCAGCCGCTCTTGTGGCTGTAACTTACAACACTGTCAACACACAAAAAAACCAAAAATAATTTCAGATTTCTTGAATCTTGAATCATAAGAGCAACGAGAAAAAGAACATATTTTTCCGACGAGTTATTGGAATTTAATAGCAATGAGAAATCGTACCAATTTTTTCTAGGGTTTTTGGCTGGAGAGAACACAGAAGAAGAGAGGTTGAGACTTGAGAACACGTGATGACGTGAATAAGAAAGATAATAAAAGGAGAGAGCCATATTTTTTTGGGCCCCCTACCTAGCTGGGCCTGAGGCAGCAGCCTCTTGGGCCTCACCTCAGGTCCGGCTCTGATTTCACACATGATACACCCTTGCACTCTCATGCCCTAGTTTTCTTTTTTAATTTTTAGTTTTGATTTTAATTTTCAGATTTATTACAAAATTTAATCTCATTATTATATTTGTAACTTATATTTAGGGCATGTTTGGTACTGATTTTAATATAAGTTAAAATCAAACAATCAATATCAATAACATCTTTCATGGGTCCCGCAACTTTCCAACCACATATATCAAAAACTTCTATCACAATCTATCAAAAAAATCAATTTTAATCCCCACCAAACACCTTAATTTGGGTGAGTGATGGAGTTGGACGGAGTGAAGTTTGGTGGCCAACGTGACAATTTTGGAAGTTCGATGAGTAAACCGTGACATAGAAAAAGTTCGGTGAGTAATCCCTGATATGGAGCAAAGTTCGGTGAGTAATCTGTGACATGGAGCAAAGTTCGGTGAGTAACTCATTTGCACACATGGCGTTGACGTGACATCAAATTAACAATTTAACGTGCCACGTCATCATACCGTCAGCCACGTGGACAACGTTATTAACGGTTTTGATCCAGTGGCCAACGGAGTGGGACGGTTTAAAGTTGAGTGGCCAGTGGGATAAGTTTTAAAGGTGGGTGAGTAAACCGTGACATGTATGAAAGTTCAGTGGCTAATGAAACATTTCACTCAGATAAATGAGAGAGAAAGAAAAAGTGAATTATTTGAAAAATAAAAATTACCTCTTTTTAAAGAAAATATGATCACATCACCAAAAATAAAAAAATATTTTTCAACAAAATTAAATGAAAAAAAGCATTTTCCATAAAAAAATATTGATAATCAAATGCGCTTTAATATTACTGTGATACGCAAATTCAAATTTTTTTTATCCTTTTTAATCACGTTTTCCAAAAAATTACTATTTTTCTCTTATAACTGAATAAGGGGGGGCTTAACGGATGTTGAATATCTTTCCTCCCTAATAAAATCCTCAATTCCACTCCGTTCCTCCTCGCCCCAGCTCCCCCTTCCCTTCCTCTTCGGTACTTACAGTCACAGATTCAATTCCAGTAAAATCGTTCATGTTTCTTCTGTCAATTTGAAAAAGAAAAAAGCATTTATTTTTCAGTGAGATTTGGGTCTATTTTTTACAATTATTTGATCTTTTATTAATTTTCTTGAGTAATTTTGATTTACATACTCGGTGTTTAGATTTCAAATTTGTATGATTTATTGTTTATGATATTTATTTGTGTTGGAAAGCGAAGAAGTTCCCGATGGGTTTTGATGCATTACGTGTAATGTGGTTTTTCTTTTGTAGTTACCAAAAAACTGCAGAAAATATTTTTCGACCTGGAAATTTTTTAAGCATTCTTGATTTTCCGGCTGTTATTTATCCTTTTCTATTGCCAAGAATAATAGCGCTTTCTGATTCTTTAGTAAGGCTTTTAAATTTATTTTACTAGTGAAAAGTTGTTGAATATGCATCATATTTTTTTTTCCATTAGTTTTCGGGCATTTGGGGAATATGTTAGATCAATTGAAGTTAGAATTTTGTTCTATTTATGAATTCCTCCAATAAAGTTAGTGGTCACCCTTACCAAGTTGATTATCTATCAAAAACACTCATTTAAACCCCATATTGAAACGAATTGAGCAGTGAGCACGAAATCAAATTCAGATGGAAAAAAAAAGGATTATCAATTTATCATGGGAAAAAGTTACCAATACGAGCTGCGAGCATAAGTTCCTTCAGGCTTCAGGTATGGCATTGCTAAGATCAGTAGATTCAGTACTCAGTAGGTATCAGGGCTTTGCCTCTCGCCGGAACTATTGCCACTTGCCTCTGCCGCGGCACTGAAAGATTAAAACAAAAAGAGCATAATTCCTTTGATTCTTGTAATGCAAAAATGATCTAAAGAAAAGCAAAAATACCTGGAAGCTGGAAATATTCTTGCCTGCAGAGAGAGGGGAGGCTCTTGAAGGCAAAGAAGCCTTGTCGGAGTCACGGGCTGACGGTCGGAAACTCGGACAGGCGCGGTGGAGGCGGAGCTGCAGTAGAGGCAACGGCGCAGGGAAGTGTCGAAGTGAAGATTGGAGATTTGGAATTGGAGTGAACTGTTGTTTTACCTTTAGGTTAAAAAAAAATAATAAATAAACAAATCAAAAGAAATGGGCCCTCAGAAATTCTGGGCCTGAGGCGGAGGCCTCTTGGGCCTCCCCTCAGGTCCGGCTCACCCACATGTCCCCTTCATCATTCTGTTTGGCTTCAAATGATATTGGAGGTGACGAGGGGTACAGATGTCGTAGGAGATCCAGTCCCGACTTCATCTGTCCTAATGGCAGCAGCAAAGCACATAAGTACTCGATGCCGCAATGAGAATGTTGCGTTTCTCAAGTGCAAGAAGGATGATCCGAACCCTGAGA